>CM044014.1:45593521-45830525 GCA_024085815.1 Flaveria linearis | reverse complement strand
CCTCCTCTTTAACTCCTCAAACGCACTCTCCGTTCTCGACCCATAAAACTTTACATCCTTGCGAGTCAACTTTGTCAAAGGTGAGGCTGTCTTGGAGAAGTCTTGAATGAACCTTCTATAGTAGCCCGCCAAGCCCAAGAAACTACGGATCTCGAACGGCGTCTTTGGAGACTTCCACTGCATCACTGCCTTAACCTTTGCTGGGTCCACCATGATTCTTCAGCATTAACAACGTGGCCAAAAATTGAACCTCACGCAACCAAAAAGCACACTTGAGAATTTGGCATACAACTTCTCTCTCCTAAGTGTCCCCAATACCTCGCGTATTGGCCGGCATGTTCTTCCTTACTCTTAGAATAAATCAGGATATCCTCAATGAAACTATCACTGATTTGTCTAACATTGGCCGACACACTCGGTTCATCAAATCCATAAAGGCAGCTGGTGCGTTAGTTAATCCAAAAGACATAACGAGGAACTCGTAGTGTCCATAACGCGTATGAAAAGCTTCTTAGGAACGTCTTGCTCTTCACCTATTATTCGGATTGAAGGTCATCCGAGAACCAACTGGCACCTTGGAGCTGATCGAACAAGTCATCAATCCACGGTAACGGATACTGATTCTTTACCGTCAACTTTTTCAGCTCATGGTAGTCGATGCACATCCGCATACTACCTTCCTTTTTCTTTACAAAAAAGACCGGAGCACCCTAAGGTGAGACACTCGGTTGGACAAATCCCTTATCCATTAACTCCTGCAATTGTTCCATGAGCTTCATCTCAGTCGGAGCTAACAGATATGGTGCTTTGGCAACTGGTTGAGCACCGAGTATAAATAAATTTGGAACTCAATTTCGCGATCCGGTGGCACGCCGGGTAAGTCTTTGGGAACACATCAGGAAAGTCACACACCACCGATACATCAGACAATTGCAGTGTTGACATGTCCACATCCTTCACGTAGGCCAGATAGGCACTACATCCACGTCTCATGCACTTTCCCGCCGCCGCCATTGTAATCACTTTCGGGATCGTAGTAATGCGATCTCCATAAAGCGTCACCAAACTTCCGCCGGGCGCAACCAGTCAAATCATCTTTTTGCGACATACGATGTTTGCTTCATAGGTTGCTAACCAGTCCATCCCTAGTACTACATCAAATCCACCTAGGGGCATCACATGTAACCTAGCAGCAAACCTATGGCCTTCTAATTCTATGGCACAGTCCTCTATCACCACAGTAATTCTAGTGGACTTACCAATAGCAGTTTCTACATCGAATGACTCACTAATACTTGTTACTACTAGCATATAACTTAGCACAAAAAGTAGTAGAAATAAAACTCTACTAGTACCAGAATCAAATAATACAGAGGCACAAGTTTGATTTACTAGAAACATACCTGACACGACATCGGGATCTGCTCTGGTCTCTTCCCTGGTCATGTGTAAGCTCTAGCACTTGCCCTCTATCCTCCCTCCTCCGGCTTCTTCTTCACCCCAGAGCTCTCCGCCCTCGGCTTCTTGCAGTCCTTGCTCACGTGGCCCTCCTCGCACAATTATAGCACTTCAGCACTACAGTCTCTAGCGATGTGGCCAGGCTTGCCACACCTGAAGCATACATTACCCAAACCTACACTCCCCAGTATGGTCCCTTCCACACTTACCGCACTTTCTCAGTCCCGGACTTGACGTCACCCTACGATCATCCACCTTCACTTTCTTGTTGTTTGGAGGAAACCACAACGTCCAAACCTCTTCCTTCCAGTTCTTATCACCACCACCCGTCCTCTTCACCTCTACCACTACCTCCTCTCGTTCATCGTACACTCTGCCCGCCAAGTCCACCACCGATCGAAAGGTACCTGGCTGAGCAGCGATCAGATGCCTGCGAATATCAGCCAGACGTCCCTGGATGTACATCTTGATCTTCCTTGACACCGGCATCACCTGATCCAGCAACATCCTTGCCATTTCGTTAAATTTGGTGGTGTACTGCTTGTGGGTCATGGTTCCCGCCTTAAGTTGGAAGAACTCCCTCTCGATCTTGTCAAGTTCAGTGAGACATAGTTCCTCATCACTAATTGCTTCAGCTCCTTCCATCGCATCTTCCCGATGGCTCTGGCACCCTCAGCTTGGACAGTGTTGTCCCACCAACACAACGTTGGGTCGACAAAAAGTGGGTGGCGAACTTCACCTTCTGGTCTTCACGACACTCACTGATTTCTAACACCGCCTCCATCTCCCTCACCCAGCGGTGAGCGACATCAGCATTACCATGCCATTGAAGGTCGGGGGCATGCACCTATGGAATGCCCCATAACTGCACCCTTGGTCGTCACCCCACTGAAACATCCTCCTCATCATCGGAAAACACGGGTCCAGGCTCCGGTCATTCCTCCTGTCCCTTGCTTCCTTTTCCTGTTGACCCTTTCCTTTTCTTTCTCCTTCTTCTCCTTATTCCTCACAGCCCTGATGACTCGGTCACTAAGACGGTAGACTGTCACATGACCTGGTGTACCTCATCAGCAATCGCCTCCCTAGCTATGGAATTCAGGCTAGCATTCTCATTCTCCTCACTTTGGCCATGAACCTCAGGGTTCTCATGAGTCGTCTCAAGAGCCTTAGCACTACTCCTAGTCACACGTGGACGACCTCTGCCTCTAGGAGCTTGGAAGATTTTTGTCCAGCCATTCCCTAAACTTATAAGATTTAAACACTAACATGGTCATTCAAGGCAATGGCTCAGTTTATGTTAAGTATAGTAAGTCCCTAATTACAGTGGCCAGTTGTGATTAGCAACTTACTTTACCTTCAACCCCAAGCATTTCCAGTATCTAAATCTACTAAGAACACATAAGTCAAATAGCACACACACATAATACCGATATCTTTAAGGAAATAAATACCTGAGGCACGTAGCTAATCAGGCTGACATCCCTCTATCTATCATCCATTTTCAGTTTAAGTTTAGGTTTGAAAATATTTTACCATATTCACTTAAACTATGGCTCTGATACCAACATTGTCACAGGCCCTCATCCATTATTCTTAACAATTAGAATGGATGTCAATCTTTTCCGCCGAATAGCTTCACCTCTGCCTTCCTCAGCAATAATTACCTGCCAACTAAAAATTATAAAAGTCAGCGTTGCTGAGCGAGTTCTAGTCTTAAAAGTATAAAATACCTTGTGTAATGTAATATTATGAAAATACTCTTTTGATAAAAATAATTTCCTACTCTTGTACGTGAGCACGCATCAACTATACAACAAGGTAACGCTTTCTTTCTTTACTATATACCTTTGTTCATCTCGTACTCTTTAACTTTATCTTTCAATGTCTATGTGGACCAAGAGCAATACCCTAAACTATGTGCGTGAAAAACTGCTGCTAGGCCTGTGGTCTATCAACAACTATGATCACTGTACACGAGGCTGACCCAGTCACCTAGGGTATGCTACAAAGGTCCGTCAATCTCAATTGATTGACCCTGTGTGCATCCTTGGGGTAGCTAACCCGCATCACAGTTGAGCTAACGACACATGGTCGTGCACCTCCTGTATGCTTGCAAGACTTTTATTATTTTAATTATGTTCCACTTCTCTATCATTTCTCTTTCACTTTGTTAATGACAATACTTGCATTTATGATCTAGGCATACCATATAAGTCATACAATAATAGTTTATTATGGGCATAAGGACAACTCATAATAGTGCAACAAAGTAGCCATGAAAACCCTAAAGTCAAACTTGGGTCAAACCTTAATGATTCGGTTTTCTCAAAATTTCAGAAAATAAATTAAGTGTGCTAGGCGCATGAGTACTATGCAGGCGTATGAGCACTATGCAGGCGCATGAGCCTGTTCTGGTGCATGGGCACTATTTAGGCGTTTCAACATTGGCGTTTGAGCCATTTCAGGTGCATGGGCACTATTTGGACATTTGGACTATGCTTAGGCGTCTGAGACAAAGTCTAGACGCATGGACTACTGTTCATGCGCATGGGCTTATACCTTAGAAATCCTAAGGCATTTCTAGACGTATGGGGCACTGTTTGGGCGGTGGGCCCTGTTTGGACGTATGGGCAACCTGTTTAGCTTATTTAATAATTATTCAGTCCCAATCATTCTAATTAATGTTCCAAACTTAATAACACCTTTCTAAGCCTATACATCACATCAACAAACATAAAACATTATCATACAAGCATAAGACATGCGGGTATACATAACAATAGTAGAAAAACCCATTTTAATACATTTTCTGCCCCAAGAATTTATAACAAGTAGAAATATGGGGTCTAGAACTCACCTTGTGTTAACAAGCACAAAACTCCTCTAAACCTGCTTGTATACGAACTCAAAACACTAGAATAAACAAAACAACCACCAACACACTTAATACACTTGTAATCGGTTTCTATGAAGGAAAGCACAAAGAAACCGAACCAATTTAAACAAGAGGTGTGGGCTAATAAAAAAAATCTATGGAAATTGACTAGTTGGGATTAATTGATTTTCCCAATAAGAAATACAACGATTTTAAAAGATTTAAAAAAAATATTTTTCCGGGGAGAATTATTTTAAAATTTTTGGGAAAAATATTTTTGGGGCGTTTAATTGTTCAAAATTTTAACACAATAATAAAAAAATGGCTTTTGTAGAACTGTTTAAATCCTTTGAATTTGATGATCTCACAATTGCACAATGTCGGTTTGATAATTTTGCAGCTTTAAAGAATGAAAGGATGTCCGATTTTGTTGATCGTTTTCTGTTGGTGAACGCCATCTGAAGAAGTTTGATGCCCAGTTGGGAATTAATGAACAAGTTCTGAGATTGCTTGATTTTCTCCCATCAGAATGGAGCTCACACGGCAAGTCGATTAAACGAGATACAGGTTTTTGGGATTAAAAACTGATGGAGGTAATCAACAAACTGAAGGAAATTGAATTGGATATCAAACGTCGTGAGTACTATGACGCGACATATCTAACTCCAAAGATCACTTCAAACTCCAAAGAGAAACCGGAAGAGAGATCAGATTCTGGCACTAATTCTGAAGGTTTACCAAACCTGGAATTGAAGAGGTACAGGGGAGCTTGATGAGACATCAATGGGTAAAGGTGGAGTGAGTTGAATGATGAAGTTTGTGATGCTGAGAAGGAAGAGGAATAGAAGCGAAATACCAGAGTTTGTAACTACGAGAATGATCTTACTGCTGAAAGAGTCATTCTGGATCTTCCATACGAGACAGTTATGATATGTGTTCTTCTGCTTGCAAAATTCGTTTATTTGGTGTGTATAAAGCTAATAGGTTACTTTTAGATAACCAAAAGAATTAACCACCATAAATGCGGAAGTTAAAAAGAATGAAGCCAAGTATTTCATAAAATTAAATGAAGCTTTAAAAGAATATGATATTTAAAATGAACTCTTCTTGAAAGAAATGTTGAAATTAATCTTTAAAGAAAGAGTCACGTTGGCTGAATTTGAAACAAGTAAGCTTAAAACAAAGCTTGATAGATGGACCATACCCGGAATGAAACAAGAAGGCTACTTGTAAACAAAGAGGGGCTAGGATTAAAACGGGAGTGGGTTGTGGTGAAAATCCATATGTCTATCCTCCTCCTAGCACCCATTGTTACTCTCCTATGCCTCAACCTCATCCATCTAATGATATGAATAAGCTGCGAAACTAATGTTTACATGCAGGTTAAGAAATGTTAATCTAAAGAGGTTAGAAATGTGCTGGATTCTCCTATAGGTTTGGGATTCCTCAGGTAGGGATCTGATAAGAAGATTAATGATGATTCCACCTTTGATGCTCCAAAACCAGTATCAGTTGCTTCTCCAATCTTTTTTAACAAATTCAAAACAGGTAACATTCCTTTGTTTGTTCCTGTCAGGTTTGTCAAAGAGGGAACAATTGTCGAATCGTCAGGCAATCGAATCCTATAACCGAAGAGGCAAAAAGGAGGTGTCAATCAAGATCCATTGGAGAAAGATCTGTGTATACGAGACTGGACAAGCTCGGATGATGAATCAAACACAGAGGACCGTGTTGGTTCCTCACAGATCAAGATATCCCCTAACATTGCCAAGTCTCAAAAGCTACCAAAAGCTAAATCAAGACCAATACAGATCTCTTCTCCAACTGCAAAACAACCCAGTATCAGTGAAGATCTCATTCCCTGTTCAGCACAGGAAACTTCAGAACAAGCAAGAATCTGCTACAAGCATGAAGCAATCTCATCCCCACCTGCATCACACGGGTCAGTCAAGCATCAAAAGCCTTTCAAGGCCTATTTTGAGTATGGAAAAGAAGGTCACGTGGTAAAGAAGTTCCCTCAAAGACTTGGTCGAATGGTAAAGGCAAAACAATTGCTTCTCCAGATCACAGTCTAAAGGGATGTTCCAGTTGGTAAAGGTAACATGAGTTGCTTTCTGGATCAAGAGATAAAAAGCACACATCTTTGAATGGTTGGATGAAAAACCCTCCATCCAAACCTTTTCATGTGAAGCCGGTTTCACATGATTCAAAGATGAAAATGACCAAGGTTCACAAAATTCTTTTCCTTCCGGTCTTAAACAGAAAATGATTTCCAAATTTAATTCATTCAAATCCAAATTAATTGAACCGAAACAAATTTGGCAAATTAAAAAGAAGGATAATATCCCGATATTTCAATAGATTGTTTGTTGAAGCAGGTTACTTCTACGTTGCAAAAGGAACACCTGGACTACGATGCCGGGGTTCCCTGTTCAAAAAATTGTTTATGGTACAGGAACAATTCAGGAGGACTGTTCGTAATCTGTTACATGAAGAGATTGTTCCTAATTCAACCTTGAGGCGGAACAAACAGGTTAAGGTCATGGTATTTTATCTACAATCTGGATTTTTATCTGCATAATCCTAGCACTAACTTCACAATCACTGCATATTTCTTGATAATTCATTTCTTATATTGATAATTAGAGTAGTTTGGAAGACCTTCTTTGGTAAATCTCTATTTTTGTACAGTTTTATAAAAACATTTATTAAAAAACATTATAAAAAAATATAAATAAAAAAATTAATTAAAAAATAATAAAAAAAGAAGTTTGCGAAAATAAAAATTTAGGGGGAGAGTATTATAGTATTATAGAATTTAAATAAAAAATGAAAAAGAGAACTGGGAACTTGCTGCTGAGGCTCAGGCCAGAAGCAAGCTATTGCTGAGCAAAACTTCCAACTATTCTTGCATCATCCTCCCATTCCAAAATGTTTTATCAAAACAAAGGGGGGTTGGGAACCAATGAAATCGCTCCACCACACTCTTATGAGTCTATTCGACCACCTAGATGTGTATTGAGGACAAGAGGTTCCAACTCTGCTGACCCTTCTTCACTAGAATTGAAGGAGGATGCAACAATATTGGCCACCACAGGGAAGAAACAGGTAAATGCACCTATCTCCTCCTGTGAGACTAAATCCTAACCACCAAGGCAAGAAGAAGCGAGCTAAAGCTGCTAGAAAGATTGCCAAGAAGGTTGCTGAGTCTAAGCTAAGATCGACCCAAAGCAAAAGGTGTCTTTATCTCAGCTGGATTTCAAGTGTTAGGTACCTCTGATTTAGGAAGGAGTGTAATACCAGTACCCCTGTCCTTTCAAAGGATCAGAAGTTGAAAGGGAAAGTTGCTGATGAAGAAAAGAAGCCAAGAAATAGCAATCATTAAATTCCCAAAAGACTAACATCGCATGCATAATGTGTGGTCTGCACAACCACTGCAAAGATTGTTACTACAATCCAGCCAGCACACATTATGCAAATAATGTTAGAAAAGATGGAGTCAGGGAAGGTTTCACATTTGGACCATTTCAAACGGTCCAAAATGATGAACGAGAAAGTTGGCTTGGAAGCCAAGTTGCTTTCGGAAGAAAGTACTTCTTCCGAAGGGAAATGGCTTCGGAAACCAAAGCTTCAAAGGTTCGGAAGAACAAGAAAGCTTCCCTGAACCAACCCAGAAGAAGACTACTTTGGAAGAAAGGTGGTGAAGGCTTCTTCTGAAAAGAAAGAAGCTTAGGAAGAAGTCCATGATGCAATAGCCTCAACAAGCTCATCCTCAAGATCAACCAAGGGATGGATTGGAAGATCAAGGAAGATGTTGTAGCCCAAACCTCTTCTTCAACGACCTCTATTGAACCCCAATGCATATCTTTTGGTTCAATTATGTCATCATCTTTGGAAGAGCCCAAGACCAGCAAAGCTTGGGCTTCCAAACAAAACTAACAATCTCAACTTATGTGCAGGGACATCCATTTGACAAGAACAACAATGTCTGGATTGTAGACAGTGGATGCTCCAGTGTAAGGCCCCGCTCACCGGGCACCTTACTGTTGGTTCTTCATCGCACATATAACGTACATAATGTATATATTATAAATCAACGCAGCGGAAATGATAAATTATATACATTCTCATTCATTCATAAAGTCATTACATCGTTGACTCAATTACAAAATGCAGCTTTCTCTACTTTGTCTCTCCTCATAGGATCATACAGCGACCTTTAGAGGAGATATTAAGTTCAAAAACATAAAAATTATATTTTTATACTAAAGAATATTCCTTAGGTAATTCCGTACATCGGAACCCTGACGGAATACTCTTGACACTCTCATGCAACATATTTCGTTGCATGTGCTACGCGCACGCTTCCAATGCGTGGCGAACTTATCAAAATCTAAAGAAGATTCCTTAAATAATCCCTTTTAGGGGAATACTCAAGAAATCTCGTAATGGCATGCAACGTGATGAGTTGCGTGCGTTATGGGCCCACAACACATGACGTTGCAGCATAATCAAAAGCGAATGCCATCCCAAAAGAGCTGAGTATCGCCTCATGCCATCCTCAGCAACACTACCTGCGAACTGGAAAACACATAAAGTCAGCGTTGCTGAGTGAGTTCTAGTTTTATAATAAAACATACTTTCATTCTCATTAGCTGCTCTTTCATACATGTGTTCACACATCATACGTACATGTAGATAATATTATTATTATCTCATCATTCATTACTTACTTTCATTCGTGTACACTTCATCATTCTCGTTTACTTCATACATACATACTTCACGTACTTTCGTACGTACTTTACTTTCATTCTTTACATTCATTACTTACGTTCGAACATTCATTACATTCTTCATACTTTCTTTACTTTCGTTCGAACGTTCATTACATTCGGTGACATGTACAATACCCCACTTCATCATACATACTATTGGTGCTGGACCTGTGTGGTTAGCCACGAACGTTGTGCACAAAGCTGATCCAGTCACCTGGGGTAAGCACATGCACCACTTATCTTTCACTTCACTACTAACATACGTTAGCCGAGTCTCTTGCAGTGCGCGACTGCTCACCTCAGTGACAATCTTATGATTGCCTGCTAACCGAGTCTCTTGCAACACGAAGTTGCTCACCTCATTGTCAATCTCAATGATTGACCCGATGTACATCCTTCGGGGTAGCTAACCCGTACACCGTTGAGCTAACACCTGCCAGGGGTGTGCACCTCCTTCATTTGCTTGCAAGCCTTTCTTACTTTCTTTCATTAATGCATGCATTCATTCATCATGTTTCTTCTTTCATTATCTTTCACTTTACGTTTTTAATACATTCGTTTCTTTCGTTCATTCATTCACGTAAAGTTATTAAAGATAAGACACTATACATAAGGAACATACATACTTACATATCATCAGTATTCACCATCTATCATGGCAACATCATACTAACATACATACATCATACATACACTTCTACATTCACTCACATCAGCCCTGTCCGGGCGACTGAACTACCACCAGTCGCATGTCCTCCATGCGACTGGGTCATACGATTGGGCTACTCATGCGAATGGGTACTCAAACGTGCGATTGAACTTCCTTCCGTGCGACTAGACACTCTGCGACTGGGTTATATGCGACTAACTCTTAACCGTGCGACTGAACTACTCTGCGATTGAGCTTATGCGACCGAAACCCTCAGTCGCATCACCTATCGTGCGATTGAGACTCAATCGGGCGTCTGAGTCTCAGTCGGGCGATTGGACATCAACTATTACTCATTCGGCCGAATGGCCCTTCAGTCGCATAACCCTAACTGGGCAGCGACTGGAGTTCTTCATGAACAGCATCGCGACACCCCCGTACCCCCAGTCACCATAAACCCATTTTCAGCCCAATGCAACCCTCCCAAGCCTTAGGGATTCCTACTAGGACCTCATACAAGCATATACTAGTCCTAATTCATACCATAAACACAATACTCAAGATTTACCCAAATGGGTCAAACTTTCACTATTTAAAACTAGGGTTTTAATGTGTTTCCAGCCCCAAAATCGTTAGAAAACATGTAAATGAGGGTTCTAGAACTCACATTGTCAGGTAGGAGTTGATGAGCTTCGATTTGGCTAGCTTCACGATCGATCTTGAACTCGGGCAGCACTTTCCCTCTCTTCTCTTCTGTTCTCTGTCGCTCACCCTCTCTCTCCCCCGACTGAAAATGGGGAGGAGAATGGAGCTGCTCCCCTTTTATACCCACATCTCAGTCGCATCTGGTCCAGGGGCGACTAGACCTTCAGTCGCATCAACACTGTGCGATTGGACCTCAATCGCACATGTTCCATGCGGCTCATACTCCATTCAGGCGGTTGAACTCCAATCGTGCGGCTGAGCTTCAATCGGCCGAATAGCCATGCGGATGACCTCCAGTCGCATAAATCACAGGCGACTGAGGCTCAGTCGCATAGCCTACCAAAAGGTCAAACTTTCGGGTGTTACATCCAGGCACATGACAGGGAACAGATCTCTCCTTCAACAATTCCAGAACTATGATGGAGGGCCTGTCCAATTTGGAGGTGAGACCGGAGGATATATTTCTGGAAGAGGAAGTATATCCAATGGTAGATTAAACATTGACAAAGTTCACTTTGTCAAACAGCTTGAACACAATCTGTTAAGTGTTTCTCAGTTCTGTGACCAAAAGCATCAAATGCTTTTCACAGAACATGAGTGCATTATCCTCAAACCAGGGATGACAATTCCTCCAGAATTAGTGCTTCTTAGATCTCCCAGGAAAGGGATATGTACAAGCTAGATATGAACAATGCTTCTCCTATGGGTGAAGTATCATGTTTTCTTTCCAAAGCTGATAGTGATGAATCAACACTATGGCATAAACGTACGTGTCATGTAAATTTTAAGACATGAATAAGTTGGATAAAAATAACTTGGTACATGGTTTGCCTAAAAAGGAGTTTTTTTACAAAGATAACTGTGTTACCTGCCTGAAAGGGAAATAACACAGGACATCTCACAAATCCAAATGTGTTAATTCAATCACTACTCCATTACACTTATTGCACATGGATCTTTTTGGTCCCACAAGTATAATGAGCATTGGAAGGAAATCATACTGCCTTGTGATAGTTGATGATTTTACAAGATTCATATGGGTATTCTTTTTAAGAACTAAAGATGAAACAACTAAAACTTTGAAATCTTTTATTCTTAAAATAGAAAATCAAATTGATCATAAGGTTAAAATTATTAGAAGTGATCAAGGGACTGAGTTTAATAACTTTGCTCTTGACTCATTCTGTGACTAAAAAGGGATTGCCAGACAATATAGTGCTCCCAGAACTCCTCAACAAAACGGTGTTGCTGAAGGGGAACAGGACACTTATTGAGGCTGCTTGAACTATGTTAGCTGATTCAAAACTTCCTCTAACATTCTGGGTAGAGGCAATAAGCACTGCATGTTATGTGCAGAACAGAGTTCTTGTAGTTAAGCCCCATGGAAAACCCCTTATGAGTTATGGAACAAGAGACCACCGTTCATTGGTTTTCTAAGTTCCTTTGGCAGCAGGTGTACCATACTCAACACAAAAGACAACTTAGCAAAGTTTGCTGAGAAGTCAGATGATGCTATCTTTGTTGGATACTCTTCTAGCTCCAAAGCTTATAGAGTGTACAACATTAAGAATCAACAATTTGAGGAGTCATCTAATATAGTTGTTAATGAGCACACTCCTTGTGTTAGGGGAATGGACCTGATTATGTCTTTAACTTAGAATTGTTTCCAAACTATTCTACACCATCTTGTGAGAATGTTTCAGCTGGAACAGATGCTCAAGTGATGCTGATGCTGATGCTAATCAACTATTTGAGCTACCCAGACCTCTTCCAAATTCTCCAAGAGCTGAAAGACAACAAGCTTCAACCATTCACAGATCAGATAGTGTAACTATCTCAAGGAATAGTGAAGCTTCAACAAGTGAATCACTTGATGACAGGATCTCAGCCTCTAGTTTAATCAATTAGGTTGTATTCGCAGCGGATTTAGTACAAGAATTAGAACAAACAAGCAAGAACACAATAGATTTATCAATAAAACATTAAGTTACAGAGAAATATATAAGTTCTGCAAAAGAGAATATTTCATTCAATGCATGCTTCGACAGCGGCTACAATTAGGTCATCTTTCTTATATAGGCAAGAATGACGTCAGCTGATGTCACTTGACAGTGACATCAACCGTTATTAACAAACTACTGATAACAACTAAACTACTGAAGATGTCACAACAGCTGACATCTTCTTACAAAATGCTAAGTGTCAAACTATTACAAGAACTGAAAAGAAACTACTGATAACTACAACGACTGAAGAAAGACTCTTCAGTCGTTTTACAAACTACTGAAACATAAAAGGAAACAACTGAAAGGAAACCATCACAACAACTAAAGAATACTTCTTCAGCTGTTATGACAAACTCTGAAGCTTCAGCACTTGTCTTCAGACTTTGACTTCAGTTGTTTCATCAGCTGATGATTCAGTAGTTGTCATCAGCTGATGTCTTCAGTCTTTGTCTTCAGTCTTTGTCTTCAGTCTTTGTGTATCAGCTGTTGATCTTCAGTACTTCAGTCTTCAGCTATTGATCTTCAGTACTTGAGTCTTCAGCACTTGAAGCTTCAGTACTTGAGTTCTTCAGTACTTGATGCTTCAGTAGATGAGTCTTCAGTACTTGAAGTCTTCAGCTGTTGATCTTCAATTTTTTGATCTTCAGCTGTTGAAGTCTTCAGTCTTTGTCAAACTGCTGATGAAGCTTTCAGCAGTTGTTGTGATGTCTTGTGGGACTTAGAGGTTTTTCTAATCTGGCTCATTGGTTCTTTTGGTCCAACAAACTCCTCCTGAACTAATGCAGCCAAAACCTCTAAGCTATTTATTGGTCCCACTTATTGATGGCAGAATGATTGGTCTTTTTCCTTCTTGATCAGCTTAGAAGATGACCCAATTAAGCACTGGCCTGGGAAGAGGTCTCTGAGATTTGGTTGGCATGGTATGGATGGGAACCTTATCTTGCGGAACTGGACACAGGGCTGTTGTCCCATCCATGAGACCAACTTCCCATATATGAGCTTGTAGGATTCTCTGGTGTAGGCTTCAAGAAATACAATCTGTTCTTCCATAGTAAGCTCCTCAGCCTCACCATCAAACAATCCTTCACACCCATACAGCTCTGAGACATACTTGGCCTGTTTACCATTCTTGAGCTCAACTATAGTAATCTGTCTGTAGGCAAATTCATCTGGGTGAATGCCCTCAAGTAACAGATTGAGCTCATCTTTCCTGAAGTTCTCAAGCCTCTTGTAGACTAACCCTTTTCTGACCACCCTATTCTCCAACATCTTTTGGGGTGGCTGGTTAGCCTCATAGGCCTTCTTGAAATCTTCAATAATTTCCTAGGGTGATACTACAAGGGCCACAGTGATCACTTCATCTACAATCCTCTTTACCTGGCCCTTGTATCTCATGGAATGTCTTTATTTATAATCCTGTGAGCCACCCTGGGATCAGGCCAAGTTCTCACCTTATCCTTATGATATTGAAATGTGTTAGCAAGGGTGTACAGTCTCAGAGCTTCTTTCCTCATATTAGTTATTGATGAGGAAGCAGCATAAGCTTTATCTATACTTTTCAGCATCTCATCATCATGAAGCTTTTGCTGCTGTTCTTCTTCTATCTTTACCCTCACAGTTTCCATCTGTGAGGTGGGAGTGATGGGCATAGGTTTGGCTTTTGGCAAAGTTAGGACTGCAGAGAGAGGCAGCCTATCTTCTTCCTCATCATCCTCTTCTTCTTCTTCTTGTAGCCTCAACACCCTTCTCTTCTTCTTCAAGGGTGCATCATCGGCAATGGGTTTTGATGGTAAGGGGGTTGGTTTTGTGGGTTGTGTTTGGGTTTGTGTTGGTGTGGGAGATTGGGCAGGCTGTGCTAGCAGTTTGGATATGAGTGAAGGTTTGGTTTGTTTTGCTAGCACAGTCCTGTTCCCAGTACCGGTTTCAGAAAGGGCTTCTATGACCAGTCCCTTAGTGAATTCCCCAGCCGAATAGATCTTGGTAGCTATAGCCAAGATGTTGTCCCTGGTCCATGACTTAACATCCAGGACTGGTCTCCCTAGGTACTTCGAAATGAACCTTGTCATAGCCTCAAGTCTCTCTCTTTCCTCTTGGATATAACAAGTCCATCGGTAATCAATCTCTTTCATCTCCAATTTTCTTATCTCCTGATCTAGCATAGCAGTGTCAGTGTCAAGCCTTGCCTGAACAGCTGACCAATGATGTTGTCCATTGATCGGCTATGTTCAGCATCAGCCTCCTTGACAAGGACAACTAGATCAGTCTCCCTCTCCTTCTTTCCCTTCTTCTTCTTGTAAGTGACATGAAAGTCTTTTTGACTTTCAGCCATTTTAATCAATTCAGCTCTCTCCTCCCTCTCCTTCTCCTTCCCCTTATTGGTCTCCACCACCAACTCCCTCTCGTTTTCCACCTCTACCTCCACTTCTTTCTCCTTCACTTCCTCCTCTACTCTCTTCCTCTTAGCTTTCACTGATGTCTCCCCCTTTTTGGTTGCATTGGTTGCAAGCCAGAACTGTCGGATTCTGTCATCCAAAGTTCTGAGTTTGATTGACAAGGTGTTGGATGAATATACTCTCCTGAAGGCCAACAGGACAGGAAGAGTATATGCCTTAGACCTTTCAAAGAAAATTAATCTAAAAGGCCATCCTTGCCTATTCTCCAAGGCTTCTTCTCAAGAATCTACTCTATGGCATAGAAGGCTGGGTCATGTGAATCTCAAAAACATGAATCAACTGATACACCATGGATTAGTAAGAGGATTGCCTTTGAAGGAGTTCAAATGTGAAGATAACTGCACTGCTTGTTTAAAGGGAAAGCAGCACAAAGTTTCATTTCCTCCAAAGTTGATTCATGTTTTTGAGATTCAGGAACAAGGAGCTTATGTTGCCCTGTGTTCAAATGACAGTACTTTGTATACTCTTCCTGAAGGATTCTTTGATGGCCTTTATCACACATTTGACTGACACTCAAGAGATTGTACTTGAGATTCTCCACATGGTTAACATCATCAAACCTTATTTCCCTATTAGAAACAAAGCCTTTGCCGATGATGTAACTTTTTGCATCATTGCCAAAGGAAACAAACCCCTTTTTTCCTTGAGAGTAGTCATTAAGAAGTGAGCTGCTTCCTGTCATATGCATAGATCCTCCACTGTCTACATATCAGATGCTTCTTTGGCATGTTAAAGAACCCTGCAATCATAACAAATCAAATAGTTTTTCAGACCCAAACCTTTTTGGTTTTGGGTCTGTTCTCATCAACAGATGTGATACTAACAGGTTTGTTATGTGTGACAGCCTGAGGTGAAGGAGATGGTGTAGAAGAGGAATCCTTTGGCTTGGATTTCCTTTTCTGTGGTTTCAACACAGGAGCATCTAATTGGTTGACTCTTCCCATTAGATGTTGAACCATCATCACAAGTTGTGTCTGAGTTTGTGATAAAGCCTTCAGCTCATCAGACACATTAGTGCTTGCTTGTGATGGATTCCTGTGTTGCACCATCTTCTTTTGAGCAACCTCAGCTGTTGCCTGATTAACCCCTACCTTCTTTTTGGATTTCTTTTTAGGCTTAGGGGTTTCAGATTTTGATGTTGCTAGTACAAACTTGGTCTCAAACTCATTTTTCATTTTATTCATTTGCTCTTTAATTTTCTCCTTTTGTTTGAGTTTGGAACCCCTTTTGTACCAGCAATCATCAGTAAGATGATTGAACAAGCCACATATCTCACATGGCTTCTTCTTCATCTTATGTTGATCATCTACTGAAGAAGATGAAACTGCTGAAGACTTGTTCTTCAGCTGTTTGCTGTCAGTACTTGCAGTTTTCTTCCTTGCAGTACTTGCCTTCCTGACATCCTCTTCAGTAGTCTTCAAACCCTTTCTACTGGCAGTTTTCTTCTCTTCAGTACTGGCAGTAGTTGAGGTTTGAACTTCAGGTGTTATCACTTGCTCTCCAGTACTTTCAGTACTTCTAGAGACAACACCTGAGTTGATCAACTCTTTGATCATGTGACAGTCAGCATTTGAACCATCAGCTGTTTTAGCATCAGCTGATTGGTTTTGTGAGGAATGAATGCTGACTTCTACTTCTGATGATGTTGTATCAGATAGTAGGTTACATGATGAGAAGGATTGGTTATTGCTCTCTCCATCAGATTCAACTTCTGCTCTTGAAGTAGAATCTGTAGGAGGAGAAGTGTGATTATAACCAATGCCAAACTTCACATTGGAAGCATATTGCTTACTAAGAAGCATTTCAAACCCTTGCAGGATTGCACCCATCAATCACACTCTACATGGGTGGCTGCAAGTGTTTCCTTGAGGTCTCTGTACTTCTCTAGAAGTCTTCTTCCCTAGCCTTATCATCTTTGATTTGACATTTAAGCTTATAAATCTCATCATTTTTATCATTAATCACAGCCTCAAATTCAGCTTTTCTTTTGGAAATGGTTTGCTCTAGCTCAAGATTTTGTCAATTAAAGCTACATTTGCCTCTCTAATAGAAGCAAATGCTGCTATGCATGAATCAGAACAAAGCTTGGCTTTAGCCTCAGAAGATACCTGTGATGAAGCATTGGAGGATGGCCCATCAGCAGACTCCAGGGCCATAAGAGCAAGGTTCCCAAAAGGATGATCACCACCATGTTGACCAGCACCTTGGAATAGTTGTTCTTGACCAGATAAATCATCTGGTAAACTACTCCAGTCAATAACTCCTGGGGTGAAGAAGCTGTGTTGTTGAGGTTGGGGTTGATGATGAGATTGGGAAGATTGAGGCTCAGGGAGAGCATGTGGTTGCTGAGCAGGGGGTGCTTGAACTTGACTTGGCTGAGGCATGTAGTAGCAGGGGTATGGGTATAGCATATGACCCTGAGGCATAAAGTATGCAGGTGATGCCTGTGCTGGTGATGGATGACTGGAACTGGTGAAGTGTTGTCCTTTGTGCTGTGAGCTATTGCTTGGAAAAGTCATAAAGGGTGCAGAGGTGTTAGATCCAGATGATCTACACTCTCTAGCAAAGTGTCCAAGCCTCTGGCACTTGTGACACCTCAACTTGCTCTTGTCAAAACCAACTTTGGTTTTGCCAGAGAGACCAGGAAATTTCCTCCCAGTTCTCTTGTAGAACTTTTGAGATTTGATATTTATCATAGCCATTTGACTTAAAATATCCATCTCTTCCAGATCATCATCTAGAATGTTCTTCAAGTCCTCCATCAGAAAGCACAAGTTATCACTGCTACCTCCTGAACTACTATCAACACCAACAAAAGCATGTTCAGAATTGCTAGAGAAATCAATTTGCTCATCATAGGCACTCTCAGATGCAGCATATTCTGACTCTTGACCAATCAAGGCAGCATTGCCTGATACAAAGTCATAAGTGAGCTTGCCAGATGATGACAACTTCCTTTTCTGTTCTATCTCTCTCTCAAATGTAAGCAGTTTCCCATGAAGTTGGGTGAGAGATAGGGTGCTCAGATTTGCACTAGAGCGTAGGACAATGGTATAAGTGTCCCATCTCTCAGGCACTGATCTGAGGAATCGGTTGTTCATCTGACTATTGGAATACTCTTGTTTGACCATCTTCAACTCAGAGATCAAACATGAGAATCGCTCAAACTGTTGAGTCAGAGTCCCACCCTTCCTATGAGAGAATGTCTCATATTGTTGGGCGAGGATTTCCCTTGTGTTTGCTAAGACCTCATCGGTTCCTCCAAATTGTTCCTTCAGAGCAACCCAGAGATCATGAGCAGTCTCATGATGCATCAGCCCAGAATAGATTTCATTAGGCAGTGCCATGGCCAGAATTCCATAGGCTTTTGCATCAATCTCGAACAGCTTAAGATCTTCGTCCGAATATTTATCAAGTTTCTTCGGAACCATCTCATTTGATTCAGGAGCGCTCACCATAGGCTTGTATGGTCCATGCACCACTGACTTCCAACAACTAGCACTGTTGATAGACAAGTGGTGGAGCATACGACGTTGCCATATGTTATACTCACTCCTCACAAGCATCAGAGGGTTTGTTGAGGAGCCAGTATTGTGAGGATCGTTAGTTTGTGTCGCCATTTCAGATTTCAGCCAAATTCAAGATAAACAAAACAGATCTAGCTCAAAAACCACGAGAACCTCAAGTTTAACGGCCAGAAGCAGCAGAAACTCAATCTCTATAACTAATTCTTGCAAATTGCTAATTCGATCAAACGTAGATGTCAAAAGAACAGTTTCAATGATCAATAGTTAAATCGATCAATGATTAACCAGCTCTGATACCATTTGACAGGATCTCAGCCTCTAGTTTGATCAATTAGGTTGTATTCGCAGCGGATTTAGTACAAGAATTAGAACAAACAAGCAAGAACACAATAGATTTAGCAATAAAACATTAAGTTATAGAGAAAGATATAAGTTCTGCAAAAGAGAATATTTCATTCAATGCATGCTTCGACAGCGGCTACAATTAGGTCATCTTCTTTATATAGGCAAGAATGACGTCAGCTGATGTCACTTGACAGTGACATCAACCGTTATTAACAAACTACTGATAACAAACTAAACTACTGAAGATGTCACAACAGCTGACATCTTCTTACAAATGCTAAGTGTCAAACTATTACAAGAACTGAAAAGAAACTACTGATAACTACAACGACTGAAGAAAGACTCTTCAGTCGTTTTACAAACTACTGAAACATAAAAGGAAACAACTGAAAAGGAAACCATCACAACAACTGAAGAATACTTCTTCAGCTGTTGTGACAAACTCTGAAGCTTCAGCACTTGTCTTCAGACTTTGACTTCAGTTGTTTCATCAGCTGATGACTTCAGTAGTTGTCATCAGCTGATGTCTTCAGTCTTTGTCTTCAGTCTTTGTGTATCAGCTGTTGATCTTCAGTACTTCAGTCTTCAGCTGTTGATCTTCAGTACTTGAGTCTTCAGCACTTGAAGCTTCAGTACTTGAGTTCTTCAGTACTTGATGCTTCAGTAGATGAGTCTTTAGTACTTGAAGTCTTCAGCAGTTGATCTTCAGTTCTTTGATCTTTAGCTGTTGAAGTCTTTAGTCTTTGTCAAACTGCTGATGAAGCTTTCAGCAGTTGTTGTGATGTCTTGTGGGACTTAGAGGTTTTTCTGATCTGGCTCATTGGTTCTTTTGGTCCAACACTTGATGAACCTCAAAACTCATCAAGTGATCCAGTACAACACCAGGTTGAAGTAAGCAGTATTTTGAAGGAACAGGCAACTGTTAATACTACTTCATAGCCAACCATTAATGATGTTTTTCAGTCATTCAATCAGTCCTCATTAAGTGATTGATTTCACATCAGATCTACTTCCGAAGCTTATAAAACTATTCATTCAAGAAAACAATTCTTACCTTCGGAAGCAATGCTTTGCTTCGGAAGAAAGAATTGCCTTCGGAAGACAAATTACCTTCGGAAATGTTTTATACTCGGAAAAGGAGTTTTACTGTGTAACGGATATCTTTTTGGGCCCCACTCTGTAAAAGGTAAAGATTTTGCTAATAATTATCAGATTATTTAAACTTATCCCTTGCCGCCATTGTCATTTCATAACCGCAAACCATCATAACCGCCGAAAAACCACCATAACCTCCCACAGTTACTCCCCACAGTCACCCCCACTGTTTAAATAATCCAGACTCGTTCAACTTTTACCAACTTACTGCCCTAAAAGTTTCCTAACTTCCAATTCACCCAAGTTCAAACTGATCTTCATTCACCTTTCACAATGGCACTAAACCCTCAGCACAACCAAGTCGCATTACTTGATTCTTCAAGAGATGCTGACTTCTCTGAAATCATCACCTTTCTCTCTGAATCAACCTACCTCACAGCCCTTATCGTTAACCCCACTGTTTACTAAAACCAAATGGCCAAATTTTGGGGAAATGGTCAAGTAGAAACCCTAAATAGGGTTCGTATACTAAGGACCAGCATTCGTGGACAGGAGCTGATCATTACTGAACAACTCATCAGGGAGCATCTAGAGCTCCAGGATGAAGGAGCTCCTACTGAGTTCCCTAAGGCTAACTTAGACAGAACTTACACTCTAATGGGATATGGAGGAGATGTAAGCAGGTCAACTGTGTACAAGTTTAACTTCTCCTATAACTGGAAGTTTCTTTTGCACATTGTTCTCCACTGTCTGTCCAATAAGTCTGGGGGATGGGATCAAATTCCCTATGAACTAGGATGCTTAGTTCATGGATTGGTGAGAGGCCTGCGCTTCAACTACTCAAGGTTTGTGCTGACTAACCTCATAGGAAATCTTCAAAGGGAAACATTCTTCATGTACCCTAGATTCATTCAGCACATCATCAACTGTGAGTTGGACCATAGTCAGCTTGTCTGTGCAGCTGCTCTGACTGTCCCTCACATGAGGCCTGCCATCTTCAAGACCATGAAGAAGGTGTCCACCAACTTCACTGGAAGACACACTAATCCACTTCCAGGTATGATTGAGCGCATAGCTCCTGGTGACATCCTTGTTAACCCCACAGGTGATGAACCCACACCAACAACCTTCACCACAAATCTCACATTACCTTCTCCACCCATCATAATCACATATCAAAGACGCCCTAGACGAACCCTTGTTCAATCTACTCTGATTAAACAAGCTCCTCTGGTTCAATCCAAAAGGACTAGAGTGGAACAATGGGCTCCCACTCAGTCCGAGGTCACACCATCCTTCACTTTTGACCTCAATTTGGGTTTTGAGCTTCCTCGGTCTCAAACTCAAGAGCCCGACACCCAAACCTTTAGCCCACAGGGTGAGTATTTACACTCCTCTGTGCAGCCAATTAGGGACAACCCCACCAGAGGCTCAATGTCTGTAGACATTGATCAAGGTCCCGGATCAGTAGGTTTAGCCTCCCTATCCTTTACTGATCTCCTTCTTAAAACTGTTGAAGAGATAACATCTCTCCATGGCAATGAAGTTGATCTACCACACCCTCTCCAAGATCAACAGAGCCTGGAAACATCCCTTATCTCTAGCCCCCATCAGCAAACCTTAACTGAGGTGAGTCCCACTGATGTGGAGGGGACTCATATAGGCTCAGTTGCCACTACTCAGAGTCTCTCATTGAGCTCTCAGGACAGTGGTAACATTAATCAGACTGAGTCTATGGCAACTTTGCCCATTGATGTCTCTGAAAGAGATGACTTTAAGCAAAGGTATCCAGGGTGCTAAGAAGCCACATCTGGTGGTGAGACTGAACATACTAGGTATGTTATCTCATCTCCCTGTGATTCTTCACATGAAGATGAGGGAAGTATGCAACTCACCATTCAGTACTTGACCTCAAAGGTCTCAAACCTTGAATCTTAGGTTAGGATCTTAGAGAACAGGTCAGCCACTCAGCAACTTGAGATTGACAATCTCAAGGCTCAACTAGCTGAGACACAGACAGAGAGGTTTGTTAGGCATGCACCAGTTCAAGTCTCATTGACTTCTTCCTCTAGCTCATCTAGCTCTCAAGATGATGCTACCAAAAAGGGGGAGAATGTTTAGAGACAAACACATGAGGAACCACCGGTCCAAGCTTCAACTTCCTACATCATCTCTATGCCAAAGTCATCCCAATCTGTCCTTCAGATTGACTCACAGATGATTAAGGATCTCTACAGACTTTTTATCAAGTTTGTATGGAGATCCTCCATTGATCAACCAAGTCTTGATCCTACATTGATCTACTTTGGAGCTGAAGAGCTTCAAAGGATCACTGCACCTTCTACCACTGTGGAAGAAGTTGGTCAACCTAAGGTCCACATGGAACCTAAGATTCACTTTGAACGGGAAATGGGGACTGATGGCCCAGCAACTGAAACAATTGAGACAGAAGGTGTATCTCCTTCAACTTCCGAAGCTACAAGGAAAGCTTCGGAAGAACCAGCTAAAGCCTCGGAAGAACAAGCTGAATCTTCCGAAGCTGAAATAGAAGCTACGGAAGGACTGTTCCAGATGTCCGAGGATCTAATCATCACAGATGCAATTTTTGAAATGGCATCTGAAGTGAATAGTGAGGACTCACTCAAACCTGCTCCATCCCAAACACCATCTGAGCCTCTCTCTCAATCTGAACCCTCTATCCAAGAACCACCACAGTCAAGCTCTTCAAAAGACTAATGAAAAAGGAAGATGACTGCGGAGGAGCTTCAGGAAGAGGAAAGGATTGAGAAGCTAAAGAAGAAAGGTAGATTCCCTGCTGAGAAGCTGCTAGCTGCTAGTTCAAAGGCAGCTGCAGCCAATCAGGAGGCAATCAACAACAAGAAAAGAGAGGAACTCATTGATCAGCTTATCAACTTAGGAGCTACAAATGAAGAAGTACCCCTGGTATCAAAGTATATCCGGCTGTAGGTAGTATTATATTCGAGATACCTTAACCTATAGTCTTGTAGTATAGGCTTTTGGTCATAGGTTTCTAGCTGGTATCAAAGTATATCCGGCCGTAGGTAGTATTATATATGTAGTTTTTATTGTAACTCAAAAGATAGAGAGATTGTGCTTATAAGAGTCTTGTAATCCTTTGAGTTGAGAATCAATATATAAAAGTACCTTGAAAATTTACCTCTTGTGTTTATTATCATTTGCTACTTGTTATATTATGATCAACTCTTGCTAGACTCGTTCTGAGTGTTGTTCTAGGTGAGTTTAAGAGAAAAACCACTTGTTAAGTGACCAATACCGATCCTGCAGAACCACTACCAGAAACTCAAAACTGTAGATTTAGAATGAGTAATCATATTTTTACAGTTGTATATTTAGCATCAAACACTAAAGAGTCGGGTGTCGTGGATTTTGAACCACAAATCAAAGACTCAAGGAACAAAAATCAAGATTATTGTTGTCGTTTAA
This sequence comes from Flaveria linearis, assembly GCA_024085815.1. Taxonomy (NCBI): domain Eukaryota; kingdom Viridiplantae; phylum Streptophyta; class Magnoliopsida; order Asterales; family Asteraceae; genus Flaveria; species Flaveria linearis. Next base: position 45,807,169 of record CM044014.1, on the reverse strand, counting down.
GCTTTTAATGGAATTTGCGATTATAAACCTTGAAACCGCTTGTTGTTTGATCCACCCCCTCATCAATGATGTGAAATAATCAAAACCAGCACTTTGCCACCATTGAATATGTGAAATAAAAGTCTCGCTGCGGCTCTTCTGTTTGACCCTTTTCTTTTTAATAAGACTATCCTTAATATCCTTAATTAGCCCAACAAAAGCCTAATATTCGTAAAATACTTTTTTTAAAATAAGACCTAAAATTCTTAGGGGCCCTAAGCACTAGGCTTACCCACTTACCTTATTGGGTTGGGCCTGAACTCAACATATAATTTATAGACACTTAACATAATTATTATAATTTTTACTTATCTATATATCTTATATTGTAGTTTATTGTGGTTCTATGTAATATAAAAGGTCCGGAGAAAATGTCATGTATTTATTTAATTGATTTTTTAGTTATTACTAGTTTGTGTATTTTTTATGTGTTTTTCAATATCAATTATATAATAAGTATAGAATGATGAATTTCAGAATCTTTTAGTCTTTTTCCTAGATTTAGAATAGTATTAATAAGGTTTTCATGATGTTTGGTTGTATTAGTTATTTTACATGTGTGAAGATATCTAATTTGTTCCTTAAAGTTGGTTTTTGTTATCAACAAAAAGTTTATTTTTAACAAAACAGTTGCACGTGTTGATTTTTTAAATGTGAATTCAACTATAACTAGCAAAAGGCCCCCGCGCGATGCGGCGGGCGTTTTTGTGTCATTAATAACTGCATCTTAAGGGAAGTACTTTTCAACTTTAATGTACGCAAAATAATACGTGAAACATTTTACATATCTAATTTATGTACATAATGAACAATAATTTACAATAATACAATTACATCATCACTAAAAACATAATCAATTATTCATTTAAATTATAAGTTTATCACCACCTGGCAGTTTTCTTCAAAATGGATTATTCTTGATTTAAAGGCTGTTTTGATTGGATATCATATGCATGTGAGGAGGGTCTGCATGGTCATTCTTGTCATCAATTTAGATCTTTGTTTTTATTAAATTGTCTTCTTGGTATTTAATATCCTTCACATGCTGTTCATTATAGTACTTCCAAGTATATCAAATTGGGGCTAACATTTTTCTTTTAAGAGTCAAAACAGTTCACTTTTCACTTTAAAGTTTAAATCAGTAAGAATCACTTACATATGAATTTAAGTTGCTATATGATACTGCAAGGAAAATGTTAAAGCAATCTCCCAGAATGTTGGAACATTACTACATCCTTTATTAATTGAATAAGCTGCTAATGAATTTATGTTGGAGTATTATTAAGTTATTTATTTCTCTGTTTGGTGTTCCATAGATCCTTTAACACTTAACTTATTATATGCAGCTCCTACTCGTCAACCGCTTAAAAATGGTTATCTACTAATTGCTGCAAGTGGTGGGTTGAACCAACAAAGAACAGGGGTAAACATTTTTTTTTGTATCATTCTGTTTATTAAGTAATGTTTAGGTTGTCAATATTGCTACTTTCTATTAATACAAAGTTTTGTTGTTACATTTTATATTGGAGCCTTGATTAAAGTGATTTAGATTGTCAATGGTGATAATTTTGACAAAACGGGTCAATTGGGCTGAACAGCTCAACGGATTGATAGTGCTTGAAGTGTATTTTAGTGCATACAACCTCATAATCCCCTTTTTTAAACATTTGGGTAATTATTATTACAATAATGTTTATTAGACCATATATTGTACCATAATTCTATTTTAAATTCCAGAAATATGGACTTAGTAGGTGCCTTATTAGAGGCAATTAGTATGTTTGATACATGTTTATAATCGTATTGCTTAGTTTTCTACTTGAATGATGAATAGATTCAGTTTAATTTTCATGTGTTTTGCCTAAGTTGAATTTTCCAGGCTTATCAAATCATGGATCTATTTCTTGTACTTAAAGTTTAACCATCTGTTACATCTTAGATTGATTAAAACTCTCACAACAAACTTTGCTTCAAATTGCTATACAATACATTACTAAAGACAACCATTTGAATCAATCCCTTTATTTTTCTCCTGCTTTCTCTTCAATTTGATAAACCTTCCTTACCTTTTCCAGTTTGCCTTTCGATTTAATTTGACCCACCAGCACTCTACCACATCTAAGCATTACATTTTTAGACATTTAGTAACTTCCACCACAACCTTCAATAGTTCAATCTTGTAGTAAAATCGCATACTGATTTACAACTACTTCACTTTGAGCATATCACTCTTTCTCATTAGTCATTACTGGATTGTGATTTCGGATTAGTATGAGCCTAATCCTTTCTATATGGTTACCTAGAACAATTTTGATCGAAACCCTAGAAAAGCCCCTATTTAAAATCACAAAATCAACTCACCAAACCATTGAAGCAGAAAAATTTTATGTGTTTGTAGAGGAAGATGAAAAGAAAAGGATAAACATACCTGGAATGCCTGTTTCTTGTCCCTCAACACAGAGTCTGTGACTTTCCTATGGCACCAAAGTCATTGAAACAGAAAATTAATGTGTGTTTGCAGAGAAAGATGAGCGAGATATGCGAGTTTAAAGGTCGATGAAGGAGAAGGCAGTGGAAGAACTTGCGTGAGGATAGAGATTTAAGAAGCATGGAGGCGATGTTTGTAGAGGAAGAAGGCGGTGTATGTAGAGGAAGAAGGCGGTGGAGCCCTCATGCTTTATGAGATGTACATGATGCTCTAAGGATGTTCTCTTTGGTTTTTAAAGTATATACAATTCTTTCGAATTATTATCTATAAATTATATGTCGTGCTATCAATTACATCATCTAATATTAAGTTCTGATTTTATCCTCAAATTCAAATCCCAATCAGGGTTTACTTCGAAGTCAAAGAATGTCAACTTTTGTTAATTCGTTAAGCTCCTTTAGTTTAGACTTACTTTAAGAATGGGGATAACAAATATGTTCGTATATTAATGTTTATATTTAATATTTGCAATAAATTAAATAATCGGGTTAGGATAATTTGATAACTATTAAACATATTAAGAATTATGATAATTAATATCAATAGTTTGTAATTTTAAAAATTAATACTTTTTACATACATTTATGTATATTTACATACGTTAAAACCATAAAATTACATAAAAATACACATCAAATTAATTTTTTCAGACTTTTTATATGTTTAGTTACATATGTGTAAATAATGTAACCTATATACATGTGTAGATTATAAATTGGTTAATTGTTTTTTTTTGTGAACCTAAAAAGAGACATCTAAATATAATATTTCAATTACTTTTTATATAAAACATTAAATAATTTATGTGTCAGATAGAAGTTGTAAGGGTATATACAAGTTTTTAAAATGAGCATACCACTTTGTATTAGCATGAATACAAACAAACAAACAAACATACCCAGTGTATCCCGCTGAAGAGCAGGGTCTGGGAGGGGTATGTGGTGGCAAGTCTTTCCTCTATCCTGAGAGATAGAGAGACCGCTTCCGAAGAGACCCCCGACTCGTTTACAAATGCGGTAACCATAACAATCATAATAATCATAATCATAATAATCATAATACATATCATGCAACACATAGGCAATATCACATCACATGCAGAGTTAGATAGTGCGCGCATCATAAAAAGCGACATGTAACACCCAAACAGGGGAAATGACGAAAGAAAAAAACTACACCTGACGCGGGAGGTCCCGCCACATGTAGCCGTAGCCCGTCTCACCCACAAATCCCACTAAAAGTCCTTAATTTTTATTCTACGCCTCCACTCACTCCTATCCTCGATCATGTGCTCAGAGAGGTGCAAGTCTATCATATCTCGCCTAGTAATCTCATCCCAAGTCAACCTAGGTCTACCTCTACTCCTCCTACCCTCTACGCTGATGTTCTCTACTGCTCTAACAGGTGCTGACATCGTTCGCCTCTTCACGTGCCCAAACCATCTTAGTCTTCCCTCTCGTATTTTATCTGTGATACATGCCACCTCTAGCCTCTGGCGAAAGACGTCGTTTCTGATCCTATCTAATCTTGTGTGTCCACACATCCACCTCAGCATTCGCATTTCTGCGACCTCTATTTGTCTTTCTTGCGATTTCTTTATAGCCCAACAGTCTGTGCCGTATAGCATAGCTGGGCGTACTGCCATTCTGTATAGTTTTCCCTTTAGTTTTGGTGGGAACCTCTTATCACACAGAATCCCTGATGCTGCTCTCCACTTGCACCATCCTGATTGTACACGATGGGCTACATCGCTGTGTATCTCTCCGTCTTCCTGTATATACGAGCCAATGTATTTGAACCTACACGTCCGGGGGACCGCCATGTCCTGTATACTGATTTGGGAGTTCTCTTCGGCCTCACCACTAAAGTTACAATGCATGTATTCTGTCTTAGAGCGACTTATCGTTAGGCCCTTGCGTTCTAGTGCTACTCTCCACTGTTCTAATCTGTCGTTAAGCACCGTCTTAGATTCTGATATTAAGACAATATCATCCGCAAACAGCATACACCATGGGACTGGCTCTTGTATGGACTTGGTCATCTCGTCCAACACTACTGTGAAGAGGAATGGGCTCAATGCCGATCCTTGGTGGAGTCCCACTTCCACCGGGAAGAAGTCTGTGTCTCCGACAGGTGCTCGTACACACGTTTTTGCCCCGTCATACATATCCTGTATTATTTTGATATACCTCTCTGGTACCCTTCTAAGTCGTAGACTTTCCCAGATTAGTTTCCGCGGCACACTGTCATAGGCTTTTTCTAGGTCAATGAATACCATATGTAGATCTCTTTTCTTTTCTCTATATTTCTCCATTATCCTCCTTATGACGTGTATAGCTTCCATTGTTGAGCGTCCTGGCATAAATCCAAATTGGTTTACCGTTATCTGAGTTTCTCGTCTAATTCTCGTGTCCACAATTCTTTCCCATAGTTTCGTCGTGTGACTCAGTAGCTTTATTCCCCTGTAATTTGCGCAACATTGGACATCTCCTTTTTTCTTATATATGGGGACTATGACACTGCTTCTCCACTGCTCTGGCATCTTTCCTGTCTTAAAGATAGTGTTGAATAAGTCCGTTAGCCATTGTAGGCCCTTATCTCCAAGGCACTTCCACACTTCAATCGGAATATTGTCTGGCCCCACCGCCTTAGCCCTTCCCATTTTCCTCAAAGCTCTCCTAACTTCATCGACTGTGATGCTTCTACAATAACACTTGTTTTGTTGCGTCGTTTGAGTTGTTTCATCTATCTCCGTTTGTTGGTTACTGTTCGTTATGTTGAAAAGGTTATCGAAGTAAGTTTTCCATCTCCCCTTGATGTCTTTCTCCCTCACCAAGACCTTACCATCCGTGGCCTTTATAAACTTCACCATTGTTAAGTCCTGTCTTCTACGTTCCCTTGCCTTTGCAATCTTAAACATTTCATGTTCACCCTCTTTCGTCTCTAGTCGCTTATACATCCTCTCGTATGCTGTGTTCTTTGCCTCTGACACAGACTTTTTCGCCTCTCGTTTAGCCTCTTTGTATTTATCTTTTAGCTCTACTCGTTCTTCCTCATTACTACAGCGTAAAAGCTCTCTAAAACTTAGTTGTTTAATTCTTATCTTCTCCTGTACATTTTCGTTCCACCACCAGGATTCCTTATGACCGAGTGTCCTATTTGTTGTGGTCCCAAGCGTTTCTTTAGCTGCTTGAATGACTGTAGTTGCCATAGCCTCCCACTTTTGGTTGGCGTCTTCCTGTGGCCCGCTCAGGTTCATTGGTATGATTTTCTCTCTAAAGATGGTAATCTTTTCGTCTTTGAGTTGTCCCCATCTTATCGTAGGTCTACTTCTCTTAGTTGGTTGGACCATTGCTTTCTTCATTCGTAGATCTGCCACCAACATGTGATGTTGAGTGAGTACTGTCTGTCCCGGTATTGTCTTGCAGTCCTTCCACGAGCTACGATCTTCTCTTCTCATCAACACATAATCTATCTGTGTGTGTCTCCCGCCGCTGCTAAACGTAATTAGATGCGACTCTGGTTTCTTGAAAAACGAATTTATGATGCTTAGTTCATGCGCAAATGCAAAGTCAAGAAGTTCCCTACCGACGTCATTCCTTAGACCATACCCAAAGCCTCCATGCACCAACGGGAAATGATCGTTGTCCTTACCGATATGCCCATTAAAATCTCCTCCTATGCATATTTTTTCTTGTCGCGGTATGTCTCTCAAAACGTGGTCTAAACTCTCCCAGAACTTCTTTCTTTCCGTTTCCCCTAATCCAACTTGTGGTGCATACGCACTAACTACAGCCACTACTTCGTCCCCTATTATTATCCTTAACAACATAAGTCTATCGTCGTATCTTCTAACCTCCACTACATTATCCTGGAGTTCTTTGGCAACTAGAAAACCTACTCCATTTTTTGTTCCATCTGACCCTGAATACCATAGTTTGTACCCATTACACTCCTTTGCCCTCCCACCCCGCCATCTAGTCTCCTGGAGGCACGCTATCTGAACCCTACGTCTCCTTAACACATCTATTAACTCTAATAACTTGCCAGTAAGTGTTCCTACATTTCACGATACCAGTTGTATTAGCATGAATGAAAAACATAAATTTGAAAAATAGTGTAATTATGAGGGAGGGAGTGGGTGTCACGAGATAACCCACAAAACACAAGTGGCTTGAGTTGGTTGATAGTTGATAGTGATACAGACCCAAATATCATCGGCAGCTGCTGGTCAGCTTCAATTTCGTCTCGTCTCGTCTCGTCTCGGCCCGTCTCGGCCATGGCTCTCGTTCGTCCTTCACCTCTTCTCGGTCACATCGATTATGGCATTGTGAGTCTTATTCATTTTCCGATTATCACGCAAATTACTTGGATGATCCACTTTTTGATCGTCTTTATAAAACTCTTCACTCATTTGGCTGCAAATGTTTATTTTCTACTGTAAGCATTTCACGCAGTAATCATAGACGATCAGTAATATGATACGCTCGCTTCTGGATATCTGATTTTGTTTCGACACTAATTTTGTGCCCCATGTTCTCAGAAGCTACACTTTGACATGTTATTTAAATCAACCTACTTTTCAATTGTATAGTTCTTATTCAAGGGAATGATCATTAATACGTAGATGGAACCTTAACGGAAAAAGGATTTTGGTTATGTCGAATTTTTTTTATCTTGAGTCACTTGGAGCCTGGAGATATGACACATGTTTGAGATTGTTATGGAACATAACTTGATTATTGAAAATCTTAACAAACCCTCAAAACAGAAGGGTGTGGTAGGTCACAGGTTTGATCATAGAAGTCTGGCTAACATATGATCTGGTCAAAGGTAATATGTACTACACAATTGGTCTGTTCTTAGATGTTTTGTGGCTGTATATTGGGTCTATGAATCAAGGATACACAAAATTGGTCTCTTGTTAGATTACCCCACACTCCTGAGGTGTTCACACATATACTGCATTTGGATTTGGAAACCTGTTATGTCCAACATCGCTTTTGGAAACCTGTATATTTATATGAAATGACTTAATCTCATAATGATCTATTATAGGGAGGGTTTTCATGTAGAAAAGACTTCCATATTACCAATCGCACATCTAGGATAAAGGCACTGTTCTGGGAATCTAAGAAGGCGGTGAATCCTCCTGAAATGCATCTCTCTATAGACAGCTTCACATTGACCACGATTAATGCTAAGGTGTGTAATTAGATTTTAATGCCAAGGTGTGTGATCAATAATCATGCTTATAGTAAATTGTTGGTTATGATAGGCTTTCCTTTCCTATATTGGCCTCATAGTATATGCTGAGATATTGTTTTCAATTTAGGAAGAATCAGCAGCCACTGAGAAAGCTAAAACGGTATCAGTTTCTGTAGTGTCTTCAATTTCGGAAGTTCCATCTAGTGGTTGGGATGCTTGCTGTATCGATGCTACTGGTCCAGAACAATATAATCCTTTTCTTTCTCATGGGTTTCTTTCAAGTTTAGAGGAATCAGGTTCTGCAGTGAAGGTTAGAAATATTATTTTCAGCAGCAGTTCCTACTAAATTTGCATGAACGCACAAATTAGGTTCAGTTAGGATCTCACAGATCGTAACTTTATATTTCTTTTGTGATACTCTACTCTATGCACAAGTGTGAAGAGCTAACCCGTGTCTTCTAATAATTCAATGGTTCTTTCAAAAAAAAAAAAAAAAGAAGGAACTGTCAGACTTGATTGCATTTTTGTTTGATGGTGGTTTAGGAAACAGGATGGCTTCCAAGGCACATAGTGGCACAAGATGAAGATAAAAATATCCTAGGCGTGATCCCACTCTATCTTAAAAGGTTATTATTTGCAATGCCCTTCAAGATTTATAAATTCACATATTTTCATTTATCTCGTATCTATTTTTTTCTCCAACTGCAGTCATTCATACGGTGAATATGTTTTTGACCATTCATGGGCTGATGCTTACTACCGTTATGGTTCACAGTATTATCCAAAATTACAATGTTGTGTGCCTTTTACTCCAGTACCTGGTCCAAGGATCTTACTGAGGAACACCTCATACAAAGATCAAGTGTTTGACATTTTAGTATCTGCTATGAAGGATCTGGCCATTAAGGTATTATCTTTCAACTTAGAACCAGCAGTTCTATTTGATCAAAAGTCTATTGTCATATAAAATAGAGCACTTCATTATGGTTGATTCGGTAGATGTTAAACCAACAATGATTTCACTAGAAGCTTTTGATAATACCTTGTAGAAGTAATTGATGAAACGGACATTAAATTGTCTTATTTTGAGTTTGCATATGCATTTTTACAGTTTCAGGTTTCATCATTGCACATAACGTTTTCCTCTGAAAACGAATGGCTCGCCTTGAAGGATAAGGGGTTTTTGCAGAGGACTGGTATGCAGTATCACTGGAAAAACCGCAACTACAAAAAGTGAGCAATATTTCATCTCTTGTTCATAGATCACATGCTTAATATTAAAAGAAAACAAAATTCATTATTGATTTGCTTTTTTTCCTGGTCTCCTGTCTTACAGTTATCATTAGTCTCCACTTTCTTATCTTCAGGCACTAGTAAACAAGGAAAATATCTATTTGAACAAAGCAATTTGTCTGCATTTTTCTTTCATGGTTAGTATAATGAGTTCAAAATGTTAATTGTTGATAAGCGTTACGTAATATATATATGTGTGTATGTGTACATGTATTTGTGTTGTCAAAAGTGTAAAAAGAGTGTGCCTAGGAGCTTGGGCGAGGCGAGGCTCTCCAAAAACGTATTGCACTGTCAAAGGCACACTTACGGTGAGATTCCGGCCAAAGTTGTGAAAGGTGATAGGAGTGTGCAGGTTTCCAAAGTTGATAAAAAGTTAGAATTTAAGTACTAGAGTTTGTACATTATTAGGCTATTATATGTTTTGTTTGGCCTTATATATTTTTATTTGCCTAAGCCTATTATATATATATATATATATATTTATTGATTCTAATAGTGCACTTTTTTGTTTCGGGCTTGCGCCTTGCGCCTTTGACAACTATGATATGTATGTATAAAATAGATTTAGAGTTTAATCTCAAGTCTAATCATACTAATAGTTATGCATATATATTTAAGTTCACCATAGTACCCAAAAGCACACAAGCTGAACCCTAGGTGAGTCCACTGCGCCTCAGTTAGATGCAAGGTGAGGATGTTATAAAGGCACGCCTCTGGTCGTGAAAGCAAGCTTAGATGAGCGCCTAAATTGAGGTTTTTTAGCCATTGCGTTGTAACTATTTAACCCTAAAGACCTAAACACAACTACCTATTTCCCTTGCTGAGCGTTACCTTCCAGTTCTTAGTTGTTACTCCTCTTGAATGGTCCTCAGTACTCGCGGTCGTTCATTTCCTCACCCCTTTTTCCCAACCAGCTGCTAAGTGGGTGATTCAGAGTTTGGGATGAAAGGCATAAATTGAGTGGATTAATCTTATGTTCTTAGCTCAAATGTCATTTATCATCTTTTTCTGTGCCTTGGTCTTTCCATATGAAAATATGAATGATAATTCGAATGTCCATGACTTCATATCAGGTGTGATATTGTAGAGGCCCTAATTGTTTAGGCTATAGGCACTTTGATGTATTAGATATCGTGGTTAGAGACATACCGAGTACACTACTCTGGAGATTACCTAGAACCGGTTACTCTTAGGTGCTGTTTGTTTCTGAAGAGGTAAAACGTCTGCAGTCTGCAGACCACATCTGCAGACATCTGTAGAAGAAGAGGTGGACCAAACATCTGCAGCCTGTATTAAGAAGACTGTTTGTTTTGTAACGTCTGCAGACTGCTGAAATAAAGGTAACAATATCAAGTTCACCCATTAACTTAACTTAAGATGCATAATCACGAACACGAAAAAGCAGAAGAATCTTAATCCTAAGACACGAAGAACAACAACGAATGTTCTAGAAGATCAAGCAAGTTACTCTATCAAATGCAATTAGCAAACTAGATCAGAATCCGGTTCAAAACTACTCATGAAGACGCATAATTAGTAACACGAAGAATCATAATTCTCAGATGAGAATAACCACAACGAATGTTCTAGAGGATCAATCAAGTCACTGTATCAAAATTCAAACACTGTAACAAACTAACGATCGTACCTCCACCGGCGATACACGGAACCCGGTGTTGACCGAAGAAATAGAACGAATCAGAGAGAAGACCGTACACCGGTTTCGCAACCATCGGAACATTCGCAGAATTCAGGAGAATTTGCAGCGTCGATGGATCCACACGGAGTCCGTCTTTGAGGAAGAAGATCACCGCCATCCACGGAAATCATCGGAACCCTTGCATCCAAAACCCTAACCCTAGCAGCATCTCTCTCTGTCCTTTCCTTCGTGTTCGCCCTCGTTGTTCGTGATTGTTGCGATCATTGCGTGTTTCTGTGAGTGTTTTGAGTTTGTTCGCCGGAGAAGATGCCATCTCCACCGTGTCACCGTCGTGTCGCCACCGTGAGTGTGGTAATTCCGGTGAGATGTCCGTCGCTGGAGCGAAAAGGCTGGGGATGGTTCGGCCGGTGGGGGGAGGTGACGGGAGCAGACCAGAAATGTGGGGTGTGGGTATTTGGGGGTTTGGGGTTGAAATGTGAAGAAGAGGTGGGAAGATTTCTGAAGACTTTAGTCCACCTCTTCTTGGAGAAGAGGTCACGCAGACCTTTTTTAATGAAATATCTTCAGAAAAACAAACACTCTGCAGACCATAAACGCCTGCCCGCCTCTTTTTGGCGCAGACAAAAGAGCTTCAGAAGCTCTTTTTCAGAAAAACAAACACCACCTTACTTTTGAACCGAACACTAGAAGTACTCAGATGGGCTTAAAGTATTCGGTTGGACTTAGTACTCGCATAGGCTTTGAATGCGGTTTAGGCTTTATATTATATTTGTCTATATGCTGAAACACAGTGTGATCATTTTTATGAGAACTCGAGGAACTAATATTTGCCACATATTTCTTATCACATGCAAGTCACATGTCATTAACCCTTCATAACTTTTTTTCACGATATCAGTATTTCAAAAAAAAATCACAATTAATTTTAGTATTTTCTTTATCTTTCCAACGCCTACCTGTAAGGCCCCATTCCCGGGCACCTCACAGCTGGTCAATCATCGCACGTCGATCATATCTTTATACATTAGCATTTATAAAACGTTGCAGCGGAATAACTTTTCATTCAATTTAAATGCTTTTGCAAGTTAATACAACATTCATTACAAAACATCATTTGTTCGCATTACAATGCAAAAACATTCTACTAAAGAATGCCATCTAAAAAGAGCCGAGTAGCCGTCCCGTGCCATCCTCAGCAATATTACCTGCCAACTGGAAACACCTAAAAAATCAGCGTTGCTGAGTGAGTTCTAGTTTTAAAGTAAAACATACTTTACTTTCGATTAAAACCGCATTTTACATTCTTACGCGATCAAGCATCATACGTACACATAGATAATATCATTATTATCTTCATCATTCGTTCGTTAACTTTTGTTCATTGAACGTACATCATTACCATTCACATTCGTTGCTTTCGTTCACATTCATTCATAAATTCTTACTTTCATTCGTACGTTCATTACTTTTGATGACATGTACAATACCCCGAACATTGTGCACGAAGCTGGTTACTGGGCCTGAGGTCTTTCATAGACCTCGAACATTGTGCACGAAGCTGACTCCAGTACCTAGGGTAAGTACATTCACCACTTATCTTTTCTCTTTCATTCTGGATCAATGCCATGTGCTATACCCCGAACATTGTGCACGAAGCTGGTTACTGGGCCTAAGGTCTTTCATAGACCTCGAACATTGTGCACGAAGCTGACTCCAGTACCTAGGGCAAGCGGCAAGGATCCCATACATATGGTCAATCACAAGGATTGGACCCCAGTGTGTAGGGGTGTTCAAAAATATCCGAATCCGAGAATCCGATCCGAAAATCAGAAAATCCAAATCCGAAATATCCGAATTTTCAGATATCCTCCGAATTTTCGGATTCGGATTCGGATAGTGATTTTCAAAAGTTTCGGATATTCGGATATCCGATTATCCGAAAACTCAAATATATTTTTTTTATTTTTTTTAATTTTAGATATATTTTTACTTTAGATTGAGATTTTTTAGTGTATATTGTGAATTCTATGATATGAGTTGGTTTTTATATTATTTTTATAATATTATATGTCTAATTATCGTAAAAAAACTAATAAATAAAAAATAAAAAAATAAAAAATGAATTTTAGATATCCGAATCACTATCCGAATCCGTATCGAAATTTCGGATATCCGAATTTCAGATATCCGAAATTTCGGATACGGATACGGATAGTGATTTTCATTATCCGAAATTTTCGGATATCCGAAATTCGGATATCCAAAATTTCGGATATCCGACTTTGAACACCCCTACCAGTGTGCATCCTTCTGGGGTAGCTAACCCGCACACAGTTGAGCTAGCACCGTTCATTGGGTGTGAACCTCCATACATTTGCTTGCAAGCCTTTCTTACTTTCATTCATTCATTCGTTAATGCATGCATTCTTTCATTAAGTTCCTCTTTTCATTATCTTCCACTTTACGTTACATAATACTTTTCATTCATTCATAAACATTCAACGTAAAGCCACGGAAAATAATCATACATAAACAGGAACAGAAACATAAACATACCAAGACATCACCATACAAGGCACCATCATACATACATATCATACATCATACCCGTCGACATGCACAAGCATCAATCATACATCATCATACATGCCCAACATATCACCCTTGACCTCGAAAGGCAACTTACGTGAACCCCCGGGAACCTCCAAAGTCAAAGCTTACCTCTACACGTCTCCCGAAAGTCAGAAGGTTAAACTATGTTCTCTCGGGCACCCGAGCCCTATTTGGGCGTATGGACACCCTTCAGTCGCATGGCCTCCCAGGCGACTGAACACTTAGGCGAATGAACATCAGGCGATTGGACCCTATGCGAATGGACACTATTGCGGATGAACCTCAGTCGCATGACTCCCATGCGAATGACCCTCAGTCGCACGACTCACATGCGTATGGACCTCAGTCGCACGACTCACATGCGTATGGACCTCAGTCGCACGACTCACATGCATATGGACCTCAGACGCACGACTCGTATGTGTATGGACCTCAATCACATTCCTTTCGGTCGCATGACCTCCAGTCGCATGCCATTCGGTCGCATAGCCCTAACTGATGCAGACTGCAGTTCTTCCCCGCACCCAATCTGCTATTTTCGGTCTCTAAGCCTTCCCAAACCTGTTCTAAGCTCAAATCAACCATCCTAAACCTTAGAAACACATACCACCACACCATACAAGCACACACAAGCTCGAAATCAAAAACCCAATCGCATCACACACTATACATACACGCAGGTCAACACACACACTTAAAAAACGGATTTCACTATGTGTTCCAGCCCCAAATCAGTTGAAAACAAGTAGAAGAGGGGTCCTAGAACTAACACAAATAACACCGTCGAGTAGAGCTTCAATCTAACCCACTTGACTTCGACACTTGCACCTTGATTCGCAAGAAAAACCCGGAGTTTTGTCTATTTTCTCCTCTCTTCTCTCTTTGGCTGATTTTCACAAGTGTGGGGGAGGGTGTGGGCTGCCCTCCCCTTTTAATCCCCCACTCTTCCAAACTTTCTCCCGTTTTGGCACGTTTGGTCCCTCGACTTTGGGCTTTATTTCTTTTCTTTCTTCTTCTTTCTTTTTCTTTCACTTTATTCTTTTGTTTGAGTCTTTTAAAAATAACCGGGTGTTACACTACCATATTTTGATATACTGTTTTAAAAAAATCATTTACTCGTTATTTACATATGTGTAAATCTTGTTATACACATGTGTAATACTGGATTTACACATGTGTAAATCCAGTGTAAATCCAGTATTACACATGTGTGAAACGAATTTCGTAAAAAAAACGAGGAATTTTTTTTATTTTTATAATTTTTTTTATTTTTTTATGAAAGAGGAAGACTAGGGAAATATTTTTGTGTTTTTATTTTTTCTATTTTTATGTTATTTTTGTTTTATAATTTTTTTATTATGTTTTATTAATTACCATTTTGCTATTGAAAACTAGTGGCTCATATTGGTTCCTAGGGTTCTCATAAAAAAAAAGTTCTTATTTGATCCCTCCCATATATACATATACATACATATATATATATATACACACACACACACACACACACATAGGGAAGGGATCAAATGAGAACTCGCTTATTTTGTGAGAACTGTAGGAACCAATGTGAGCCACACATTTTCAAGGTCAAAATGGTAAATAATGATAACATAATAAAAAAATTATAAAACAAAAATAATATAAAAATAAAAAAAGTAAAATGACGAAAATGTTTCCTTGTTTCCCTCTTTCATTAAAAAAATATAAAAATTATAAAAAATAAAAACTTCATTTTACACATATAATACCTAGAAATACACGTGTAATACAGGATTTTCATATGCGTAATGACTAATTTACACATGTGTAAATAACAGGTGGACGATTTAAAAAAAAGTATTTCAATATGGTACGCATTGAAAAGATTAAAAAAATACCGAAAGCAATTTTGAATTTTTTTTTGAAAATATAACGTTGTGAAAAAAAGTTATGAGCATTTAAAAAAGTGAAAATGACATGTGAATTCCATGTGACTTAAATGTGTGGCTTACATTGGTTTCTAGAGTTCTCATGAAAAAACCTAGTTCTCAAGATAACCATACCCTATATACATATACATACATAGGGAGTGTTCAAATAAAAAAATACTTTGCCTAGAAAGTCTAAAAAAGGGTATTATGGTAATAAAACTATTTCTTACTACATCACACATTTACATTGAACAAACTAATATGATATACCCAACTAACTTTGATATTTCCACTAGCTTGTGTAACAACGTATTGTTATATTAACACCCAATAAGATGATTAAAAATACTAATTACTAATATCTCGTAACTTAATTATTCAATAGATTTCACATTATTGTTTTGTTTAGATGTGTTGGTTTGTTGTGCTGTTTTGGTGTTTTGTTTGTTGTATTTTTTTGTTGTGCTTGTTTGTTGTCTTATCTTTAATGTTTTGTTGTGTTGGTTTGTTATTTATATTACTTAAAATTTATTGTGATTTTACGTTTTTGTGTTGTTACGTTATTTTGTGCTGTTTTTATAGTATCTAATACTAAAATATGTATTTTTAGTAGTCTCGTTTTATAATATTGTAGTAGTTAATGACATAAATGTGATGTTTGTGCTGTAAATTTTGTGTTCTTTTATTCTTAAAATGTGCTGTTTTATGGAAAACAACACAATTTCGTATAAAACAGCACAATTTTTGTACGGTTTAGTTTTTTTTTTATCGAAAAAGTATAGCAATATATACTCAAATTAAAGAGAAAAAAAATGCTTGATTTTATGGTATAATGTTAAAAAAATAATATTGTATAAAAAAGTTATCAACGTTTTAAAAAAAGGGGGAATTTAAAAAAAAGTCAACAAATGTGTATATTCCGAATATAGCCCTCCACCTTTTTTTTTCTCCTACACTTAAATCTTAACCCTTCATTAGTGTTAGATTTGGAAATTTAATTTAATGGCTTAGATTGTTTCTTATGCTTTTTAGGCAAGATGAATTTTTCACTTTAATCAACCCCTATATACATATATATACATATATATACATATACATATATATTGTATGTATGTGGGACCCACCCTTAACAAAGTAACCCATAAAACTTTTAAACTAATAAAAGATTGTCATGTGTCATCGGCCGTTATAATTATAAAAATGGCAAAATGGTAAAAGACCCTTCCACCACATATTTTAACTAAAAAATCATTACATTCATTTCTCCCTTTTTCAATAAAGATTCCCTCCCCACATTTTGAAACACTCGTACCTTTTTATACAATCTTTTTTTTATAAAAATTACACCGTTAGATAGATCGTGTTTTATCTTTAACTTTTGTTCTAGTTTTTCCAATGTCCGCTATTACATATATGTAAAGAATTATTACATATATGTCATAAATTTTCTCCCCTTTCTCCAAATAGTTCTCTTCTCTTCTTTTTAAAAAAACTTCCTCTTTTTTCAGAACATCAATGAAGTTTTCTATATGATATTATTTCTTTATAAAAATTATACATTAAATAAAGCGTTTTTATATCTTTTATCTAAGTTCTATCTTGATACATATTTTCTAACCATTCTTAATTACATATATGTAAGAAAAAACACATATGTAATATAAACATAAATTTAATTTTTTCCTGTTTTGTAATATGAAATTATTACATATGTTTAATATACATAACTTGTTTGTTTAATCATTACTAGTTGTCTAAACATTGAATGGCATTCGGCCATAAATATATAAATGTAATATACATTTCTCTGATATATCATCGTGGTCAACTTCTTGACAAAAAGTCGAAAGTTTTGGGGAATGTATCATTACTAACAATCAAAACACAATTTTAATACACATTTAAGGAAAATTGTTTGTTCTATATAAAGTCAAATGGAAAAAATTACACTTGATCAAATCGTCAGCTAATCACTTTATTATAAAAGAAATAAGAATAATCAGTATATATAATATACTACCACATAAATATAATATGAATATACATGTAATTGTTGATGTTGCATGCATGTAAAAATATCCAACTCCCGTGTGTTTTCTTTCTTTATATATATGTAATATCATATATATTATTACATACATGCAATATTCTACTACATATACGTAGTATCTTAAAACATACATGTAACTAATTATGACATATATGTAATATATTATAACACATTTGTAATGTATAGTAACATATCACAAATATGTAACCGTATGCCATGTCATTAATTTTTTAACAAAAATATACATAATCAATACACTTTACATATATTAAAGATCAACTTACATATATGCAATATAAACATAAATGTAATTAAACAATAAGATAACTAATGACATCATAATAACATTCCCTTAAGAATATAAACAACATTTTATTAATAACATAAGTTAGCATTTCACTTGAAATTACAATATTAGATAAATAAAACATCAAGATAATTGTTTCCTAATGAAGGCATCATGGATGGAAAACTACAAAGCAAAACCCAAATCAAACTAGTAATAACAAGATTATTTAAATATACAAAGACAGAGATAACATGATGTGATGATGGTAATATGCAAACTTATCTGAATGTTTAGGTGTCATTTTCTTACCTTCAACGTGCGTGTTCGCAACAATGTTTCGACGTTAGTTTTTTTTACAGAGAGGATCTTAATAATAGTTTGAATTAAATGTCAACAAGAAAATATGATAATACATACATGTGCATTTTGACAACATACTATTTAATATACAATTTTTAAAAGACTCTCAAAGCATAATTATACAACAAATTAACAAGAACATTATATATAGAAGTGTGTGTGTCTACATAAAAGACGATCAAATGAAAACCATGTTTGTAATTGAAAACCGTAAAAACCACCACTATCCGATCATATCATAATTGATTTAACTTTTTAATTGTTTAAATATATATGAATAAATTTCAATCTTATTTTTTGAGTACATTATATATTTTTTAATACAAACTCCAAGTAACGTCGATGATGGCGAACTAACTTACATATACGTAACATGTATGATATACATATACGTAACTCTAATTTCTACACTTGGTAACACGTACTTACATATACATAACATCTACAAATATGTCGCTCCTAGTTGTACACTTTGTAACACGTACTAACATATATGTAACCCCTAATTTTCATAGTTTTCATTTATAATATGGTTTTCAAAGGATCCTCCAATATATATATATATATATATATATATACATACATATATATTATAGATACATACATATATATATACATACATGTATATATACACATATATATGTTTATACACATATATTGTATGTATATATATATATATACATACATATATATAGATATATACAATATATATCAATATATATATATATAGATATACACATATATATATATATAGATATATACATAGAATACATACATATATACATATATACATATACATTATATATACATATATATATATGAGCAAAGTTCCATAATATCTAGAGTTTACCTTATTTTACCAATTTTATTACAGTCACTTTGAAATGGATTGACTCGAGTGGTGCTCCATTTGTATATATACAATATGTTGGATCAAAATAATCGCTTGAGATTGACCTATTTACAAATCTGCAATCTTTAATGAATAAAACACATGTTAAGTTTCGGCTAAAAAGATAAAGCCCCAATAATAGAATATAACAGTCATGACAAGGATTCATTTACTCATGTTTACAACTCTAATACAGTAACAGTAACTAATCCTTCACCTCATCAAACTAAGAACAATAATATTAGCAAAAGCAATTGATCCAAATGTTAAAAATAATATTATTGATAGAACATTGAATTTGAATACGCATAAAACATAACAAAGTTGAGAGTACAAAAGAAAATCACCTTGAAATCCTGTTAAGCTACAAAAAGAAAAAAAAGAATAATATTGAACTCCTCCGCACATTACCCATAATAGACAAAAAAAACATATTCAAATAAATTCAAATTCCTAATCTTTAATTGACAGAAACAGGAAGAAAAGAAATTATGTGCGAACATTTCATTAAGCAACTTCTGTGCACCAAGAAATTAAAGAGTCGACGACTATTTTACAAAGTAGTGTTCAAATGAATATAAACCCAAAGAAGCATAGGTTCCACAAATACGAATTTGATAAATTCCGACCTACTGAGCTTAGCTTCACTTATTTGAAACATGCACACAACATAAATAGATAACAGAAAACCATAAAGATGATTTACATATGTAAGCGTTTCTGTTCTTGATTAATATATCTCCAATATCTTTTGTTTTTAGATTTTTAACCTAAGAAACACATAACCTATCTTTAGAATATTGTATTAGAGTAGCATAATTTACAAAAGATATATATACTCGAAGTATCATTCAAGTCCATACAAAGCCTCATACCTCACCTGAATCATCAACAACTTGCACATAACCTTAGTATGTACCATTTTTCTCAACAAAGATATTAAACCCCAATCAAAGCCTCATTAGCTGCACCTGAATCATCAACAACTTGGTTTCTAAACATACCTGATTTCTAAAACCAAAACAAAAGACAAACAAAAGACACCAGAAACTCAAATAAGATGAACATACCTGATTTCTAACCTCATGTTGCTCATGTTTGTTTTTAGCAGAACTAAAATCACAAAGACCTGTAAAACAAACCCAGTTTCAACAAATTGCCACGATTTAGTAGATAGAGGTGCGATTAGGGCAAACAAATAATATCTATAACAAAAACCGAACAAAACAAACCGGACGTAAGCCAATGGGTCCAATTTATGGCAGTATACACCACCTACAAGGAAACGAACATTAAAAACAGTCTGCACTGTGAAACAGAAGACAAAAATGTATATATTATCATGATATTGCTACAAAGCATACATACTTCCTCCCTGAAGAATATTGTAGAACTTGGCTTCATACAGAAGTTGAGGATGTTTTGTCTTGTTGTTCTCCTGCAAAATCAGAAACCATATCACAACTTGAGTTCCTGATGTCAAACTGGTAGGTAATGCCAGTATCATGAATTCATGATAAACAGAAACCAATAAGGTCCAAAATTCATGATAAACAGAAAAAAAAGTTTCAATTTGGATTCTAAACCTAAAATCCCCAACCCTACAGACATTTCACATCCATTACCACCAATTGAGTAATTTAAAGCATCAAAAACCTATACAAGAGAATAGTATTTCACATAGTATTCTCTCATATTGTTGCACATAGTATTTCACATACCGTTCAATAGTTGTTACTCTCAAAAGCTTCTTTGGGTCTACTTGTCCTAATATTTCAATGTAAACAGGCATTCCTTCTTTGTCAATACCATGATAACCCTGGGGGACATACCGTAGTAATTCATTCAATTCATTGAAGTTGTAATCCTGCCAAAAACAAAGCAGAGGGACAGAATAAAAATACACAAACCAAACCAGCCCTATTGTTCAGGAAGGGGCAGCAACTAAGATATAAATGGTAAGCTTTCAATACGTCTGCAGCTGATGTAGGTCTGGAAAGAAGTGCTTTGTATATTTCTGTTCCTGAGCCAGCCATTCGGGCTTCAAGCCCTGCAGAAAAATAGTGAGCCAATCTTTGCATACCATCACCTGTTGGTGACGCGGTGTTCGCTTATTTGTTTTAGTAAATCAATGCGCTCTTTTGATCATTAGTTGCAACAGCTTGTGCACAAAGCTTATAAACTAATCTAATTCACATATCAACAAACCACCTAACCTACACAGAACAGATCCGATCAACATACACACATCAGACAAACACATGACCACACCAAATCAATACATCAAACTGAGACATCATCACATCAAACTAACAGCTACATTCATCGGAATAATAAAACTATAAATCAATAAAAATTACCTTCAAATCGTTCCTCCAAGAACACTTAGCAGAAGCAACAGACAAGAGTAGTAGGCTAGTAGCGAGAGAATGTGATAGAAGTAGGGTTTACCTCCGATCCGCCATTGTTACACAGGTATTCTTCCTTTTAGCTTTGAACAGATCAGCCATTACCTTCAAACCTAACCTTCTTAATCGGTTGTTCA
Source organism: Flaveria linearis (assembly GCA_024085815.1). NCBI lineage: Eukaryota > Viridiplantae > Streptophyta > Magnoliopsida > Asterales > Asteraceae > Flaveria > Flaveria linearis. The sequence continues at coordinate 45,785,825 of CM044014.1, read as the reverse complement.
AAGCTTACACGAACCCTAATCACGACGAACCCCTTCAAAATCTTACCTTCGCAATCGGTGGTGCCTATCGTAAATGGAGACGCAAAAGGTAAGTTTTTGTCTTGTGGTGCCTTTCGTAATGGAGTCGCAAAGGAAGGGCAGATGAGGGTGATTCAAATTTTAAAATCCCTGGTCTTTCTATCTCAATCCCGCTGAGATCCAAAACATTGATTCAAAATCCCTGGTTTTAAGTTATGCTTAATGTGTTGTACATTATGCTTAAAACATTGTACCTCTTAAAATTAAGAGTTTTGGTCAAAGACCATTTTATCCTTCCCAATGCTTATTAATATAGTATAGATATATATATATAATATATACATACATATATACATACATATATATATATACCATACATATATACATATATATACATACATATATACATATATAATATATATACACATACATATATACATATAACATACATATATACATATATACATAATATACATATATACATATATACATATAATAATACATATATACATATATACATATATACATATATACATATATACAATATACATATAACATATATACATATATACCATATATACATAATACATATATACATATATACATATATACATATATACATATATACATATATACATATATACATATTACTATATACTATATACATATATACATATATACATATATACATATATACATATATAATATATACATATATACATATATACATATATACATATATACTATATATTATTTATATATATATAAATTATACAATACAGACACACATATATTATACACACAACATACACAGACACACAGACACACACACACACAGACACACAGACACACACACACAGACAGACACACACCAGACACACACACACAGACAGACACACAAACACACATAAATACATACACACACACAAATACATACCACACACACAATACATACACACACTGACACACACAAATACATACACAGACACACACATACAATAACACAGACACACAAACACACACACATAAATACACACACACAACAAACACACACACACATACACATAACACACACATACACACACATACACACACATACATACCACACACACATACACACACATACACACACATACATACACACACACACATACATACGCACACACATACATATACACAATACATATATATATGTATAGTATATATGTATGTAATATATAGATATACGTACATACATATATTATATACATATACATACATACATACATGTATATACATATACTATATATACATACATACATGTATATATACATATCATATATATACATATATATACATATATATACATATATTATACATAGATATACATATATAACATAGATATACATATATATACTATACATATATATTATATATATATATATATAGTATGTATGTATATATATATGTATGTGTATATATGTATGATATATATGATGTATGTATGCATGTATCTATGTATGTATGTATGCATGTATCTATGTATGTATGTATGCATGTATCTATGTATGTATCTATGTATGTATCTATGTATGTATGTATCTATGTATCTATGTATGTATGTATCTATGTATGTATGTATGTATGTATCTAGTATGTATGTATCTATGTATGTATGTATGTATGTATGTATGTATCTACGTATGTATGTATGTATCTATGTATGTATGTATGTATGTATGTATCTATGTATGTATGTATGTATATGTATGTATGTACGTATGTATATGTATGTATGTATGTATGTATGTATGTGTATGTATGTATGTATGTATGTGTATGTATGTATGTATGTATGTATGTATGTATGTATGTATGTCTGTATGTATGTGTGTATATATATATGTATGTATATATATGTGTGTGTGCGCGCGCTTCTAAAATAACTTATAAAGTACAGTAACTTTGAAAATGGAAATTCCAAACACCCTAGTTCTCATTGTATCTCAAAATATAACGTATTTTAGTTAAGGGGTGTTTCAATCTAATTCAAGGTGTAGAAGAAAATAGCATCTGGATTCAATAATAATAACTTTTTAAATGTATTTGAGAAGCTAGAACTTTTAATTAATTTAATAGAAATTTGTTCTGTAATAATGAAATAGTTTATTTTCATTAATATAACTAATCAAGTTTAGTTACTCAAATACCCTTCAACTAATCTAAACCACACATTTGAATAAATAAATCATATTTAACCTAGGCCACTCATTATAATATGACTTACTTAATTAGCCAATAACATAGGGTTTATGGGTTAGTTTGGTATGAGTGTGTGGTTAGTAAAAGATCCTTATCCTATTTATGTGTGTATACTGTAAACTAAACACTATAAACATGTTCTGTGTAAAAAAAAAAAATGTTCAATATGTTTAATATGCTATTCCAATTACGCACGTGTGAATTTACACATATACATAAAAGACGTTAATGTTCAATATGTTTAATAATGCTATTCCAACAATAAAAACAATGATTTTGATTGATCTTGACTAGCTTTCGCAAGTTTACTCTCTAAGGATTGGTTTTCTCGGGATACGCTCGATATATATAACTGACCTATGAGAAAACTTCGAAAACCACCTCTACTTAATCACATAACTTATTCATGATTTATTTTTCAATTGTCTAAAGGGTATTTGAGTAAATTACGACCCCATTTTAGTAAATTATAAGTTATTGGAATTTAAATCCCATTCATGACTGGACGAAGATTGAGTTACATAGATGTAACTTATACGTAATTTGTATGAGCTACATATGTGACTAATAGTTACATATAACTAATGATTTTAGAAAGTCTATGAGTCTATGACTTTATTATCACCAGGAAAAAGTACACTTGAAGTAAGAGCAAATGAATGGTGCTGATCTATTGTGAAGTTGATAGTTTGGTATTAATTGGATGATTCTAATGTTAATTTCTACTAGGTTTCTATTATATGTGGAATGAATTATTATTGTTTTTTAATTTTCAGTGCCTATGTTATATGTTTTAATTTTCCTCTTACTGTTTTATTGGCTCCATTGTGCACTTTTCTTTGCTCCTTGTGTCTAGGTGACACGCAAGTCCTTTGCTCCTTGAGTGTTGCTTGTGGCTGTGACTACTATGATGTTAATTACGACTGTCAGTATTCTACTATTATGCTTAAATTCCTAATAGTTTGCTTCTTTTTGATCCTACATCTTCATCACATCAAAAGTTTTGATGATTTCTTGATGGACATGAAGCAAAGTAAAAGAAAAAATATCCGACAAGAGCGCAAAAAGGTACATTTGTTCACCACTTTCCTCTGTTGTACAACTTTAGGTAAGTTCTACATGGCTACATTTGAGCATGCCAGTTCTTACTATTCTGAATTGAGGCTGTTTTTAAAATTTCATCTTTTTGCAGATACCTGCTCAAAATTTGAAAATGAAAAGGCTGCGGGGATATGAAATTAAGGTATACTGTTGAGGATTCTTCCATTTATATCTCTCTCTCTTTCCTGGTTTTCTTGGACATAGAACTATTTTCCTCAATTTGTACATCATTACATACACACAGATACCACAACATGCGTGTGTGTGTATGTGCATGTGTACTATGTTCACATGTTTGTATGCTTATGTGTGTGAACATATTGTGGAGATTCAATAGTAATGCACCTCCACTGCTTTAATTGCTTCATCTATATTATGATGCAAATCAGGCCATGCAAATGTTGTAAAATCGGACTAGTCGGGCGATTAATTGGTGACTAGTCGGCCGATTAGTTGGCGACTAGTCGGTGGGTGATGAACCGATTGGATTTTCCCTAATCAGTCAATCAGGTCAAAATCGGGAAAAAATCTGCCCTAGTCGGATGTTGATTGGCCTCTAATCGCCATATTCCTAGATTCCGGCGACTTTCCGACAAGATTCTGGCGGATTTCCAGTTAGATTCCGGCGAACATTAAAACTTCCTGTGAAAAATTCAAATTCCGTCCAGATTTGTTTATATTTATATTAAACTAAACATTTTATAAAAATTGCATATAAAAATGTGTGTATATAGATATAAAAATGAAAATTATATATAAACACTCCAAAACCTATTAACCCCGATTACTCCCGTAATCGCTAGTCGGTACCCCACTGCTCGACTAACGCCTAGCGATTTTACAACACTGTGCACATGAAAAATCTTGATCTTACTATATTATTTTGAACTGACAGGCCAAGCACTGGGATACGTTTTATATGTTCTACAGGAACACTACAGACAACAAGTTCAGTGCATATGACTTATTCTTCATCCAATGTTTTTGTAATCAAATAATTCGTCCATCCCACATATGATTTCATCCTGTAGTTCTTCTATCCACAACGGAGTTGTATTAAACGTAACAATTTAGTATTAAGATGAATTTGATTCCTTATCTCACCCATCCTTTCTATGAAGGGGATAAAAAGTTATTTTGGTAACATTTATGTGTAAAGTTGTGCAAAATAATATATTCAATTTTCTTCTAATTCTTAAACTGGATCTCCTTTTTGGAGGGAGAGAATATTTATTTCGGTGTAAGCTGACATGTTCAATAATACATAAAGCTTATAATCTGTTGATGTGCACCTATGTAGGTGGGGTACGGCTTATTTAACAAGAGATTTTTTTCATATCATGGGATCAAAAATGGGGGATAATGTAATGCTGATTGTTGCTGAGGAAGGAGGTGAGCTGGTTGCTGGAGCTCTTAATCTTATTGGAGGAGATACAATATATGGGCGGCTATGGGGATGTCTACCACGAGTCTATTATCCAAGTTTGCATTTTGAAGCGTGCTACTATCAGGTTTGGATTTAACCATACAAATGAAAACACATTCTTAAAGTACCGTTTGGGTGCCGACTAATTTTTGTGTAGTGACTAACCTCATTTTAACTATAGTACTTCCTTATTCCCTTAAAATTAAATGCCAACCAAGTTGATCTTACTATTTCATCACTATCACCACAATCTAGCCACATTACCTAATCATCCTAACTAGTGATGCAAAAATGCACCTGGGCTCGGCCCAAACATTGGCAGTCCTTGTAGGCCTGGTCAAGCCTGCAAGATGCAAATTGTTCCCTGATTTTCAGTTAAAGACTGATCAAGACTCCGCCTGGTTTCCAACCAGGTGATGGGTCGGGTTGCTCAGACTCTAATCCCATTCCTAACAGCCAGTAAAGCCTGGTCCTTTCTCAAAATTAACTGTGGCCGACAAATAAGCGCTACTTTTCCCCCGTTTTTCACTTCTTCAAACATATGAATTGACCATTTGCCTTCCCACAAAACAGCCATATAAATATATAATGGCTAGGTTTGGGGTAAATTTGGAATCTCTTTTATTTATTTTAACATAAATAGATGTATGGAATACGGATGAAAGGCATCCACCAAAGAAGCTGCACTTTTGAAGAAAACAAATAGTAAATCGTTTACCGTTACCATAATTTAGACGGGCTGAATGAAAATATGGTTCAATATCCGAGTTTTTATTATTATTACAGGCAATAGAAGCTGCTATTGAGCTGAATCTCGAAAAAGTAGAGGCAGGAGCTCAAGGTGAACACAAAATTCAGCGGGGTTATTTGCCTGTCACCACTTATAGCTGTCATTATCTTCTAGATGAAGGTTTCAGGCAAGTCATCGGCAAGTTCTTGTCTCGAGAAACAGATCAGGTAACACTGCTATCTTCTTCAACAGACTTGGAGGTGGCAGAATTTAATGTGTTTGGAGAGAGAGGGGGGGGGGGGTTTCTGTTGTGTTGATCCGCTGATATGATTACGAAACTAGATTATTAAAAAAAATATTGTAACTTCTAAAAAAAGCTGATACTGGATGTCTTACACATTTATGTACACTGACCCTTTTTTTTAGTTGTCTTTTAACTTGATGGATTTTGCTGTTAACCTGAATCGACCTATTTTTTTAATGTAAAAAGACACAAACGGCCACCTTTCTAGAAACATCAACATATATGCCTTTTAAGTATTTAGTATTTACCATCTGCCAATCAAGTTTCAGACTATAGCTTCACATTTAAGTGCATTAATTTCTGTCACTCCAGAGACACACAATCTGCCCCACGAACATTTATGCACCCACACGCCCAAACCTATGCTTGGTGGAATGTAGATTCCTTGAGATTAAACTGATATTTGTAACTAGTCAAACTTGTACCCAAAATTATCTCGGTGGTGCTAGCACTAGCAATTCACAAGTTGAAATTGGTTTTGTGGTTGAATATAACCTTTTACCCTATTTTGCCTGTTAAAAACCAGGCAGCAAGTCGTGTTGAGCTGAACTTAACCAGACTCGAGAGTTTGAAGCAATATGTATTAAAATTACATTTAACCGTTTTCTCTTTTGGGATTTAACAGGTGAAACTTGTTTCAAAACTCATCAAGGATTCTGGTCCGTTTAAAGATGGGATACTCTAGGTAACAAACATGGAGAAATTTGGGGATTGAGTGCAATAGAACTACACTAGATAGAATGTGGGGATTAATGTGTTGATCCAAAAATACTGGTCAAATATGTAAGTGGACTTGATGCCTGCCACAATTGTAGATATAGAATGTTGTAAATATTAAATGCATGGTTATAGATAGTTCAAATATTCTGATGTAATATATTCTTTTCTTTTTTCTTACTTTTTGAAATAGATGGATTGGGAAACGGCCTGATGAGTTCCAGTCTTCTGGCAGGATCCACCGTTTAAATTCAACTTGAAACTCATTCGGTAATGAGATCGAGCATCTTTGGTAAAAATTGATCTCAAGTAGCTTAATGATCATAACTAAGGAGCTCCACAACAGTTAACAAGCACAAGCTTTCATAGCCAAGCTTTGACATGTTTTTGCTTGATTGCTCATCTAACAAATGAGTTTGAGCCTGTAAAACAATCACATGTCGAACTTGAGTTTTACGCATAAATTTTGAATCAAACTGGAATTTCAATTCAAATTCGATGATTTTTATTTTAGAATAAAGAATCTAAGTAAACAAGTAAAAACCCTCATAACTAAAAAAAATGTCAAACAACAGTGACCAATATCCAAGCAACTATTATTGATGACATGAGTAGGTTGCTGGTCAAAGACGGCTACCTCTATTGATCTTAGGCCAGAAGTTAGATTCGACTTGGCCAAAAGGAAAGGACCCACAGTCTAACCTCGCCCCGAGAAGCTTGTCTCGGCTTGGCCACATGGCAAGGAACAGGGATCACTCACACCATGAGGTTGGGTTTAACCTGGCATATAGCAATCGTCATTTCCTGTTCTCATGAAAAATTACTCCATGGAAGTCCCCACCTGACCAGTAAAGAACACCCGCTTAACCACATAAAGGGTAACTTCGCTATAATACGCAACGTAAAGACAATGTAATTACAAAATCAACACCTGCGCAGGAGGTCGATGGACAGATAACAAACATGCAAAGGAGTAGTGTTAGGAACAATGCCAAGTTTGTTCCAAGGAAAGCAAAGCAACTTATTATACTAACAATGAGCTTCCTTATCTTAATGGGAAGGCAAACACACAGAGGGTGCTTTAGTCTCCTCAAAATCGAATACGAAGAATCAGTCAAAAATAACTTGAAGACGAACACACATCACTATAAAAACCAGATGGATTGTCCATGGCAAACACACTCCATTGTTCTATTTCATCCACTAACATCTACACGTTTGATATACTTGCTATCTTAAGGAGACCCTCTCCTGAATCCAAAAAAGGACGTGTCTAGTGGAGAAGCTCGATGAGAAAAATGCATGCTTTAATGAAAATCGTCAGGTTCACCACCCGAAATAACTTACATGATAGAGTTAACCCAAAAGGTGTGACGGGGAATTTCTCTTTCCTTTAGGAACTCTTGAAAGGATGTCTTGATGAAAAATGTCTAAAAGACGTATATGAATGAAAATAAATGAGAGATATTTTTGAAATAGATAGTATGTTACAATCTACATGTAGTATAAATAGACAAAAAAGAACAAAAAGAACCCTAATCCTAATTGACTAAGCTAATGAGCCAAACCATAATGATGATTACCTTTTATATGCGCTAAGTTGCTAACACTTTTCCTCAAGCAAGATTTCATGTATCGAACGCTCCAAGCATGAGGTGTGTGCGTGCACGCTTTGTTAGGCTATAATAAGAAATAGTGTCCAAATTGTAAATAATAGAAGTTGAAGGACTTATGTGTAATTGTCAAATGTTAGTTGCAACACTAACGAACTCAAACTACCGTTAGTTAGTGGTTAATTGTAACGGCTATAAATGTGATAAACAAAGAAGAATACGCATCTTGATTGTTTGGAAATTCTCTCTTCTTTGGTTTCTCTTTTCATTCGTATCAAGTGGTATCAGAATATCCGATTCTCGGATACTCTCGATCGAATCAACGTAACAATGGAAACAACTAGGAATCAATCCTTGGAACAGAAGGTACAAGAACACGAGGCGATTTTACTCCGATTAGAGATGACAACTGGTCTCAATTAACAGAATTGCAGACGATTCAAGTAGCGACGATGAATAACACGGTGGAATTGCAAGCAATGAAGGCACAGATGGTGGAGAATTCAAATCAGATGGTGGAGATTATTAAGAATTTACAATTAATCAACAAAAGTCAACCTCAGCCTTATGGATCAAGCAATGAAGAAGAAGATGACAATTGTGTTTACCACAACAGTCGCAATCGATTGACGAAGATGGAGTTTTCAAACTTTAATGGCACAAACATGGAAGGTTGGCTATGTAAGGTCGAGCATTTCTTTACGATTAATGGTACTCCGGAGAATGCAAAGGTACGATATGCTATTGTTCATCTAGAAGATATGGCATTACTTTGGCATCAATCATTCTTACAATAGAGGGGAGGAACAATTGAAGGCATGTCATGGAAGGATTACACAGGATTTATCTCTACCAAATTTGCAGTAGTAATGGGATCTGATGCCATGGGAGCATTAGCTACCATCAAACAAACTGGAACTCTACAAGAACTATGTCAAGAGTTTGATTTAGCTCTAACAAAGGTAACAATTTATGATGAATATGCCATTAGTTTATTCCTAAGAGTTGTTAAACCTGAAATTGGTAATCCATTAAGGTTACTACGACCTAAAATATGCCAGAGGCTTACATGTTAGCAAGGATACAAGATGAAAATCTTAAGCCTATTCACACCACTAGCATAATTCCAAACCATATCGAGTTACATCATCATTCAGTTCCTTTAAATCTTCAGACACTTACTCAAAGACCTTGACCCCTATACACACTGCAAACATCCCCTTACTTCCAGCTCCTCCTACTAAACCTAAGACCTTTAATTCAAGGAGATTATCTCCTAAAGAAATTGATGAAAAGCGAGCAAAGGGTGAATTCTTTGGGTGTAATGAAAAGGATACACCAGGTCATGTATGCAAGAATAAGCAGTTGTTTTCAGTGGAAATAGTTCAAGATATTGATGGTGGCATAGGGGAAGAATCACTTGAATGTGATGGGTGCGGATTCACTGAGGTTAATGTTCCTCAAATATCCCTTAATGCTATCACAGGAGTGCATTCTTTTTCAACTATGAAGGTAGTGGGATGTTGGTACACATGTCCCTAGTTTTAGTTCTAGTGTGCTTAAATGTAAATAACTTTCACATTGATTACACTGATGTAATGTTTTGATATATATAATGAAAACTCTTTATTGAATGATTATTGGTTATTGAATGTCGTATCTATTATTATTGTTTATTACATGCGTATATGAACACGTTATATGGGTTTAAAGTTGTTAGACATAGTTTTGTATCGTTAAAGGTTCAGGAATGTGTTTAACTAAGGCTTATGATCCAGTCGCACGACTAGACCATGCTAATGGGCCAGTCACACGACTGAACCATGTGATTGAGCCAAACGCACGATTGAGTCATTAGACTGGCTCAGTCGTACGAATGAATCAATCGTGTGGGTCAGTCGTCCGTGTGAGTGGATCGTATGACTCAGTCGCACGACTGACCCATACTCATGGCTTAGTCGTACGAATGAAGACTATAACCTATAAATATAACTTAATTCATGAGAAAAAAGGACTTCGAGAATTCACAACCCTAGCCGTCCCAGAACGTCCAAGTCGTCCCTTCCAACTTCATAGAGCGTTCCTGATCATTGCTAATTAATTCTTAACATTTTCTAATCGTTAGTTTTGATCAAATTAACGTTCTCCCTGATTGGATCGCCAATCAAATAGGATTCCGCACTATTTGATCTGGTTTCACGTAGATTCGGTTAGTACCAGTTCGTACTAGGTCCTAACAAGTGGTATCAGAGCTTTGGCTCTCGATTCTACGTGGATTCAATCACGTTTTTGCAAAAGTCAATGTTTTTCAATAAAAGAACGTTCCGTTTGCATTAAAAATTCAATTTTTATGAGTGCATGTGTTTAAAAGTTCGTATTTTTTGAGTTCTAGCCGACTAGGGTTTTCAAAATCGTGTTTTTAGTCGAATCGAGTGAAAATTTTGAAAAATTTTGAAGTCAGACGTCTCAGTCGCACGATTGATCCAATCGCATGACTGAACTTCATACGCATAACTCAGTCGTATGATTGGTCCAATCGTCTGCTCATTCGCACGTTTAAGTTCATTCGTTCGGTTCAGCCCACTCGTATCTTTCATTCATACGACTGAACTCATACGCATAGGTTCATACGCACGATTGACCTCAATTGCACGTGTGAACTCAGTCACACACTTCAACCGTCTGGTTGACTTCAATCGCACGGTTGAGTCTCATTCGCACTCCCCAGTCGCATCAGTCAGTTAGTTTGTCAAGTTTTCAGACTAAGTCATCATGGACGAACAACACTTTGCTTTCTCAGCCGGGAAGGACTCCAGAATTTAGAATCTCCTGCTTTTGGAAAATGAGATGGGAAATCACAACAAACCACCAAAGCTTCTGTCAGTTGACGAATATCCTCAATGGAAGCAACAGTTTGAAATTCATTTGAATGGAGTGGACACCAACTTATGGAGCACAATAGAGACTGACTACACTATACCAGTTGGAGCTGATGGTGTTCCATTGACTCTAAGTGGTTTGAATGAGGTGCAAAAGGTTGCTTACAATGCTGAGAAGAAGGCCTATGCATTGTTGACACAGTCCATTCCAAAAGATATTTTCCATCAGTTCTCAGAACACAAACAGTGCAAGAAGTTATGGAAGGCTCTAGAGAAACGTTATGAAGGAAATGCAATGCTTAAGTCTCTTAAGGCTAAAGCTTTGAAGAAGGAATTTGATAACTTCTCGTCAATCAGGAATGAGAGTCTGGACGATATTATCGATCGCTTCTATCATTTGATGAGTGAACTGCACACTCATGGAGTTAAAACATCTATGGAAGATAAGGTGTCGAGTTTGGCAGATGGTTTACCTGATAAGTGAAATTCATTCGTTTCCAATTTAAGACATAATACAGTGCTGGAAACACTGGATATAAATGACTTTATTCTGAAACTAAGTGAGGAAGAGTTACGACAGAAGTACAAGTCCAAAAAGGGAACCTACACTCAGAATCCGTCTCTATACAATGTGGCTTCTACTACTGCATCTTCAGGTGCACCCTTGCAGACTGCTTTCGTGTCTAACACATCTGTAAACGTTCAAAGTGCATCTTCAGGTGGTGAGTCAAGTGTTTCATCAAGTGTTCAACACAGTTCTGCAGAAGCTCAACCGGCGAAGTTAACGATAGAGAATCTGAGCAACGTAACTGTGGAAGTTGCTAAGGAGCATATGGATTTACTTGCTGCTGTGGTCCATTCGTATGATGGGTTAATAGCAGGGAAGATTGGTAACTGTCACTTGGCCGATGAAGATTATGATCAAGTGGATGAAACTAAGCTAGAGCGGATGGATATCATGTGGGCTCTCGCTAGTGCTGTGCGTAGAGCAAAGAAGTTTGTTAAGAAGACGGGACAGAACCTGGTGGCTACAAAGGATACAAGTTTTGGATTTGACAAGTCAAAAGTCACCTGTTTCAACTGCGGTGAGAAAGGCCATTTCAAGAGAGAGTGTGTCAAACCTAAGAAGACAGGAAATGGCAACCCGTTTTCTTCAACCAATAGGCAGGATAAGGACAAAAAGGTAGCTTCAACCAGCCATGACTCCAAAGCCATGGTAGCACAGGGTGTTGAAGGACAAGACTGGTCCTTCCGTTTCTTATCTGATGGTGAAGCTAACATTGCATTGGTTGATGATCTGAATGACAACTCAGCGAGTGAGGGGAGAACTCGGCTGAGTTTGATACTGCTAATGTGAATGAGACTATGGCTGCTGTTGATCACCTATTGGAGGATGAACTGAATGTAGGATCTGCAACACACCAAGAACCCCAGGCTGCTTTCATGGCCGGCACCTCTACATCTGCGCTGGTAGAATCGAAAGAAGCTCTCTTTGATAAACATGCTTGTGTTGATTGTAATAAATTTAGAGAAAGCATAGATTTTAAATTTGCTAGATTGTTAGATCATAATGACAATTTGGTAAAAGACTTAAACTATGCACTGAGGCTAATCGGGTGTTAAAACTAAATGAGAGCAGTTATAAAGAGAAAATCGAAGTTTTGAGAAAACAACTAAGGGAAACCGAAGTTGTAGCATTTAACCAAGAAAATGACATAAAGTTTTACATAAAGATAATTGAGGAAGCTAAAAAGGAAAGAGCTGTTTTACAAGTTGAAAATGAGTCCTTAAAGCAAAAACTACATAGTTTAGCTAGTTTTTCTCACATCTTGCAAAATTTGGTTAAAGAAAGAAACAATGGGGAAGGGCTGGGTTATAAAGTTGTGCCCCCACCACATGAGATCCTTCTAAACACCAAATAGAGACCTGTTAACAATAACCCCATCAAGGACCATGTGGTGACTAGTCCTCTGGTTAGTGATCCGGATATTGCAGTTAAACCTGCACCTCCGGTTACTGATCAGAAGGCTTCAACATCAGGCAAAAAGGATAAAATCATCATTGAGGACTGGGTGGAAGTGGATGATAACGTACCTCTTGGGTTGGGTTCACAATCTGCTGTTACACAACCAAAGACTTCAAAACCTATTCAGTCTAAACCGGTTAAGCAAGATCTCAATCATTTGAAAAGACAAAGTAATCATAACGTTAAACAAATCAAATTTGTCAAAGAAGGTGAAAAACCAAAAGTTGAGACCAAAAAGCCCATGCCTGAAGTGTACTCCCCCCCCACAAGAGATCTCCTAATCCTGTTGAGAGGAGATCATGCTATACTTATGGACAAAGAGGACATATTTCTTCACACTGTCCTCGCTATCAGACACCTAGGCGTAAAGTCGAACTAGATCCTGATGTTAAACGTAATTTCACAAAACCAAGGTCTAAAACACCTACAAGGTCTAACACCCCTCCCCAATACTACAGACAACACAGACAAGCCACTGGCAAGTCTGTGATGCCTGAGGTAAAACCAGTTTTTGAAAATAAGCCTAAAGGTCAATCCATTAATCAATCATCGGTTTACCACAAACAAGCTTTACACAAGGCTGGTCTGTGGAAAGCTAAATCATCTGATGTGTCTGATAATGGTGATAGAAGAAGAATGCTGCTCCTCAAACTCTAAATGGTCAGTGGGTGGAGTTATGATGTGCGATGCCTCTGGGAAACCCAAGCCCGTCAAGGCTTGGGTTCCCCTCCTTAACTAATTATTTTTTATTTTATGCAGGTTGTCCGCTACAGCGCTTCTACCAACACATGAATTGTAGATAGCGGAGCATCCAGGCACATGACAGGAAATCAGTCTCTCCTTTTCAATGTCAAACAAATTAAAGGGGTACATGTTTCGTTCGCTGGAAACAAACGCGCAAGGAGAAGTAGGTAATGGAAAGGTAAAGTTTGATAAAGTAAATTTTGTTCAGCAGTTAGAGAACAATTTACTTTCAGTTTCTCAATATGTGACAAGGGCTTCAAAGTAATGTTTAACAATAGGAAGTGTTACATTCTGAAGAAGGAGACGGATATTCCGGAGGAGCAGGTATTAATGTCAGCGTCAAGGTACAATGACTTGTATGTCTTGGACATGTCAAATGCTTCTACTACTGAGTCCACTGCTTAGTGCTTTTTGTCAAAAACAACGGAGAAGGAGTCCATCTAATGGCACAGGAGAATGGGACACATAAATCCCAGGAAGATGAATCATATGACTCAAAACAACTTAGTTGAGGGAGTTACTGTCAAGAACTTCAAACTTCCAGATTTTTTTGTCTCGTGCAAGAAGGGAAAGCAGACCAGGAAGTCTCACAAGTCTAAGCACGTTAACTCTATTGAGATGCCCCTGGAGCTTCGACATATGGATCTGTTCAGTCTTGTCAGCACGAAGAGTATCGCTGGAGACTGGTACTGCTTTGTAGTCACAGATGACTACTCACGATTCTCCTGGGTGATGTTTCTGAAAGCTAAGTCAGAAACATTTGAATCGTTCAAAGTGCTCGTCACAACACTGGAGTCTTTTTACAATCTGAAGGTGAGGAAGGTTTGTTCAGACAATGGAACTGAATTCAAGAATCAGTGGATGGATGCCTTCTGCAAAGAAAAGGGAATTGTTAATCAGTTCTCCTCTGCATACACGCCACAGATGAATGGGGTTGCTAAACGCAAGAATAGTAGCTTGATCAGACTGCAAGGACTATGTTGGCAGATTCAAAGCTACCAGTACAGTTCTGGAATGAAGCAGTTGCCAATGCGTGCTGCACGCTTAATTGTGTATTGGTAGTCAAGCAGCATGGGAAGACTTTCTATGAGTTACTTCAGAAGCGCAAACCGAACCTGGAGTATCTAGAACCATTCGAAGCTCCATGTATGTTATTAAAAAAAACTCCGGAGGGCAAGTTCAGCGAGAAAGCAGATCAGGGGATCTTTCTAGGATACAGCATACCAGACAAACGGGTTTATAACAACTCGACAGGTCAGGTAGAAGTGTGGTGCAATGTAGATGTGTAAAGATACACCACCTTCCTTGCTGGAAAAGGTCCGTCGTCATTCTTCGATTACGAAGGCCTTTTCAAATCATTCAACCTTCTTCCGACATGTTCAGATGATGAGATTGCTGCTCAGATGATGTTCGATGTCTTGAATACACCTAATCTGGATATCAGCAATATAGCACCAGCCAGTGGCGCTTCAGGATCTTCAGCAACGGCTCAGGATGAGAGTGATGATTCATCAGAAGATGAAGAAGCAGTTGAGACAAGCAATGAGCATAACGTTAATCAAGATGGAAGCTCAACAGATGCTGAGAATGCATCAGGAAATCCGGATACTGAACCTGCCATCACAAATCTGGATACTAAAGTTGTCGTTCCTACGACACCTGTGACTAGGATCAGTGTGAATCATCCCCCGGAGACTATCATTGGGATCTTCACTCCGGTGTGCAGACGAGAAATCAGCTATACTCTGCTGATTATGCTGTGATTATGGTAAAGGGCTACGTGAATGATGGGGCTTTCAAATGTTTTGTTTCTCAAGTCGAGCCCAAACACGTAAGTGATGCCCTGAAGGATGAGGCCTGGGTCAATGCTATGCAGGAAAAGCTGCTACAATTCAAGAAGCTTGGATTGTGGACACTCGTTGACAGGCCCAAAGGAGTGAAAGTAATAGGCACCAAATGGGCACTACGCTGCAAGAAGGACGACCAAGGTGTTGTAATTAGAAACAAGGCAAGATTGGTCGTTCAAGGCTCCAGACAAGTCGAGGGAGTCGACTACAACGAAGTGTTTGCACCTGTGGCAAGGATGGAAGATATTCACATCTTTCTGGCCTATGCATCCTACCTGAAGATCAAAGTTTATCAGCTGGATGTTAAAAGTGCATTCCTTCATGGAGAAATCCGTGAAACTGTATATGTCGGTCAACCCGAGGTATTTGAAGACCCTTATCATCGGGACAGAGTCTACAAGCTGGACAAGGCTTTGTATGGGCTACATCAAGCTCCTCGAGCTTGGTATGAGAAGCTCTCCACCCACCTACTTAAGCATGGTTTTCGCAGGGGTGTGATTGACTGTACGTTGTTTATCAAGGAGAAAGATGGAGATTTACTAATGGTGAAGATTTATGTGGATGATATAATCTTCGGTTCCCGAAATGAAGATTTATGTAAAGAATTCGAATCTGTGATGAAGGCAGAGTTCGAAATGAGTGCCATGGGAGAAATGAAGTTCTTCCTAGGTTTACAGGTGGATCAGACACCTACCGGTATCTTTCTGCATCAAACTAAGTATGTTGGAGACATTCTTAGAAGATTTGATATGGAAAACGTCACAGCTGCCGGTACCCCACTTGCTACGAATCACGATGTAGCACCAGATGAGAATGGTGATTTGGTGGATGCTACCATGTATCGTGGGATGATCGGATCTCTCATGTACCTCACCGCCTCGTTTCGGATATCATGTATGCCACGTGTCTCTGCTCCAGATATCAAGCCAAACCAAAAGTAAACCATCTGATCGGGGTGAAGAGAATTTTTTGTTATCTGAAGGGTACTCCAACACTGGGGTTGTGGTATCCTCATGATGATGACTTTGAGCTAATAGCGTATAGTGACTCAGACTATGGTGGATGCAAAGTGAATTACAAGTCTACATCAGTAGGGTGTCAGTTCTTTGGAAGGCGATTAGTTACCTGGCAATGCAAGAAGCAGACATCTGTTGCCTTGTCAACATGTGAAGCTGAATACGTTGCTGCTGCAAGTTGCTGCTCTCAGATCATTTGGATTCAACAGCAAATACGGGACTACGGTTTGCAATTTTCTAATACCCCTATCTTTGTTGACAATTCTGCTGCCATAGCTGTAACTAAAAATCCTTTTCAACACCCTAAAACAAAACATATCGGCATAGAGTATCATTTCATACGCGACTGCTATGAAAAACAGTTAATTGATGTGATTAAAATAAACACGGATTTTCAGCGTGCCGACCTCTACACTAAACCATTTGATAAACCCATATTTTTCTATCTGTTGGAGGTCAATGGCGTGAAAAAGAAAGAAGATGTGATTCCAGAGGAATCAAGTGCTAAGTCGACCGTGTCTAGCTTTTAATTTTTGTTTTTACTGTTTTTGTTTATTTCTTGCTTTAGAAAATTTCAAAAAACAAAAAGATTTTTGGTTTTTAAAATTTAGGGGAGAGTTAGTTAGTTTGTTACTTACATAAAAAAGGGGGAGGGCAGATAAGCTAAAAAGGAAAAAACAACAAATTTAAGAATGTGATTCAATACTATGGAAAGTGATGGTACACAGGCGTCGTGTTACTTGGAACACCAAAAAGATTTTCCATTTTTGCAATGTTTAATTTAAATCACAGAAAATCATAAGTCTGGCAGCTCTAAGTCTAACATATTACAAAAATGATAGTACGCTTATCTGCTACTGTAATTACATGGAGAAAGTAGATCTAGGGAGGTGCTAGTCCATTATACGATGTGTCGGTGGGTTCAACACAAAGACTAGTAGACATCATTGGTGATTCACTTAAACCTAATTCAATCAACAAGTTGTGGGTTCCCATGGTATCCCTGGTTTGCACAATCAATCAATTTATAATAAGGGGTGAGGAGCAATTGAATGCCACAAATGTGTGCTAAGACCAAGAAAAAACAGAGCAAAAGATGACAAAAGTCACTGCTGAAATGTATATTATAGTATATTGCTCTAAGAAGAAGATAGGTCTTGCGCCTCTCTGCTGTGCGATGGCACTGACCTGAGGCTTAGCATAACCTATTTGTTCTAAGAATTCACTGTTGTTTGTGCCTCTCTGCTGTGCGATGGCACTGACCTGAGGCTTTGCATCTCTTTGAAAGCTCTTAGAACCAAAATCTTCTTAACCACCGGACCGCTAAAAAATCTCCTGAGGAAGATTGATTACCATATACTGGTGGGACGCACAAACACTTGTCGGTCTAATCCACTTAATTATCACTGATGTGTGTCCAAAATCTATGTATGGACTTAAGGGGACAAGTATACCGATAATCATCGTGACTGCATCACCTGATGTTCAAATTCAATGTGTCTTACATAAAAGACCAAGCATGATTTCTATTTGGCACTTAGAAGTCTTAGATGAATGACAAACTGTGATCTGTAAATATGTAGTTTCCTTTTCAATACATCAACAAAAGTTCCAAGAAACTACGTTTATGCCTGTCTGATTCCATATGAATCTGTCTTAGAAATGACGTTAATGCTAATAGGCTGTTCTGCTCAGGGGGAGAATCATTTTAAAACGATTGTTAAAGTGTTTTTAAACCCTACCCTAACAAAATCACAAAAAACATGTTTATTTTTGTTACTTAGTTTAGTTTTCTAGTTTTTCAAGTTTTATGTATAGTGTGTCAGTGTCGGACTGTGCTACAAGATTCATCTCTGTGAATGTCACAAAATGAACTTAGCGTAAATCTTGAATCATTTGTTTCTTAAAAAGTAAAAGGATCACGTCTGAGGTGATCGGGTGGATAAATGGATCACGTATGAGGTGATCGGGTGGATAAATGGATCACGTCTGAGGTGATCAGGTGGATAAATGGATCATGTCTGAGATGATCAAATGTTCCTTAACGTTTATCTAATTTAAATGAGATTTTAACTGAGGTTGAAATTGTCAAACTCATAAGTATGGACCATTCGTACGACTAACCATAAGTATGGTTCAGTCGCACGAATGAAGGATGAGTATGGCCTAAACGTACGATTGGATCATAAGTATGGACCAATCATACGACTAACAAGATCAGTGGAGCTCATTCGCATGATTGGTACATCAGTATGGACCAATCGTACGAATGTCAGGGTTAATGACCCTCAATCGCATAATTGGGTTCATGAGTATGTATCAATCGTACGATTGGCTGGGTCGGTGAACTTCAACCGCACGTATGTGAATGCGTATTACTCATGCGCACGACTGAACCTCAGTCACACGTATGAAACATGCGTATGAGTCCATACATACGCTTGAAATCACAGCGTGTATAGAAGGAAGGCGAGTCGGTCGCGAATCCTAATCGCATACCTAACTCACGTTCAAATCCCAAAATTGCTAACACCCCTTGCCGAATTTTTCGTTTGATATTCTTTTGCGGTTGTGTTTGCCGATCATTTCTGTACCATTTGCAGGTATATATTCGCAGGAATCATGTCCCTTTTGGTCGAAAATAGATCGTATAGTACAATAAAGAGTACCGAACTGAAATCTCTTAAAATAAACACCTAAACGATCATTAAAGTTAAATTAATCATGTCAATGGTGTTTAAGATGTAAATATGCGTCCGCAGATCCAAATTTCAAGGCCAATGATGTTGATTTGCAAAATGTTCAAAATTACAAGATGCGGTCTGTCAGTGTGCGACTGGACACCCTGATGAACTTCAATCGTACGATTGAGTCATACGCATGATTCAATCGCACAGTTGAACCAATCGTCCATCCAGTCGTCCGACTGGCCCAATTGTATGACTTGACACACGACTTAACTCAGTCGGGTACTCAGTCATACGATTAGGCTCAGTCGTGTGGTTCAATCGCACGGTTGAATCACACTTGTGAAAATTTGTTTAACTGTCTGTCTGTGTTTGTTAGATCTGACATGTATATCTATTGTGTTTTACAGATGGCTGACAGATGGGTTATAAACCCCAACCACAACATATGTGCCCACCTGAATCCAGCATCGACGAATGCATCAGATTTTGCCGGGATCATTGAGTTTCTCACCAGATCGAGGATTTTTACTACCATATCTACTCACTGCATTCCTTACCGCTCCCATCAGCAGCTGTTTTAGGAGAATGCAGTTATTGATCGCACTGTGGAGCCCTACAGGATTCGGAGCAAGATATTGGATCAGGATATAGATATTAGTGAGGAGGATTTCTGAAGGGTTTTGGTGCTGGGTGATGATGGTGATCATCCCACGAAGCTGCACCCGAGGGTTGTTCGAGGGTGCTTTCTACGCATCAAGTACGCCGGTGATCTAAATGCCGGTGTACTGGACAAGAGCAACATGTGCCCTCAGTTCAAGTACCTTGCTCATGTGCTACTGAAGTGCATTGCATCAAGAAGAGGAGGATTTGATGAGCTCAGTGACCAGATGCAACATGCATTTGTCGCGTTGGTGCTCAACGCGAGGTTCAGCTTCTCCCGGATGTTCTTCAACTATCTTGTTGAAAACATCGAAGCTAAGGGAAAGGAGGGTTTCTGCATGTATCCTCGCTTCCTGCAGATGATATTCGACAACAAGCTTCCCATCCTGCCGAAGAGTCCATCTGATGAAGTAAAGCTTAAGATTATGGATGACACTATGCTGGGAAGGATGAAGGTCTACAGGGGCAAGGCAGAAAAGCCTTCTGTTCGAAGGTTGTTTGGTCATCTTGCTAGAGCTAACTATGTGGCTCCGAGAGGGAAGAAATGAAGGCACAACGACAGTGATTCTGACATAGAGGATGTAGTGTTTTTAGACGATGAGGATGATGACGACGATGACGATAAGGATAGTGATCATGGTAGTGATGAGGCCTCGGGCCAGGTACAGGGTGGAGAGGCATCGGTAGGTGCTTCTGGTGAGAGTTCGGCTCACCCAGATTTCTCCAAAATGGAGGATCTGGGTAATTTTGATCTGGATGAGTTGGATGATTCTGAAGATTCAGAGGAGGAGCCGCTTGTGAGGCGAGAGGGAAGTAAGGTTGTTGCTACTGCTCGCGGCTTAGCAGAGGTTGGAGCCCAACTTGAGAGCTCCAAGGGGAAGGACCCTGAGGTAACGGATCCGTCATACACCCATGAGCCTCCAGCTCTAAAGGGAAAAGAGGTGGCTAGGACGGGAAAGAGGAAGAAGAGGATGGCCAAGTCCAAGGGCAAGCGTCCTAGATTGATCCTAGGGGGTTCTCTTAGATCTTCACCGTCTACCACCGCCACAACCACTACCACTACTACCACCACTACCACTCCCATACCCATTCCTGCACCTACCACAACCACCACAACTACCACCACTACCACTCCCACACCCATGCCTGCACCTACCACAACCACCACAACTATCACACTTACTCCCACACCTATATACACCACATCTACCCCAAAACCAACCGCCTATCAAGCCAATCCCGCACCTATCCAAACCCCAAGCTTCCAAGGTTTCTTTTCATCACCAGTGGGATGGAAGCTAATGTCAACAGGCTAGTGACGAGGCTGCTAGCTGCTGAGGATTCAAGAACTACGCAAATTCAGCAGCTGATGGCTGCTAATGTTGCTCAGTCTGAGAAGATAGCTCACCAAGTTGAGCAGATAGCTCACCAAGTTGAGCAGATAGCTCACCAAGCTAAGAAGATGAACCAACAAGCTGAAGAGATGGCTGCGCTTAGAGAGAGGAGCGAGGCCAATGAGAAGGATTTGGTATCTTCCCACGAGGCCTTACAGACTCAAAACCAGTTGCTGTTGGCCTCCACTGGAAAAATTGAGGAGTTGGAGAGGAAAAAGAAGAAGATTTTATTGAGATTGAAGGGGAGGAAGGCTGAAACCTTGAAGATTAAAGGGAATGGGGATGACGGAGATGATGATGATGACACCAGTGAGGAAGAATCTGATGATGATGAGGAGGAGGATGAGACATTAGATGTCTCAAATGAAGAACAGGGGAAGGATAGTGATGAGGAGGATGATAAACCTCCTACTGAGGAAAGACATCACCTTCTCCTCAGCCGGATAGAGAAAGGAGGACCAAGAAGAACGAAGACCGAGGTGTATCGACCTCCGGCCCCAAAGATCAAGACACACAGTCCAAAGATGAAAGTAATAATTGATTAGACTTGTATCTTGAAATCTATGTATTAATGTTAATTTAATAAATGAAAAGTTGAACTATCATGTGTTTTGTGCTTAATGTCTATTAACTCTTAATGTGTTTGTTTATTCCTATAACAGGCTCAACTAAACCGGTTGATGAGCATGATGTGTACCCCTTCGACAAATCAAGACTCAGTTGACAATGATTCTTGATTTGTAAGGGATTGTACAACGCTCAGTCAGCTATACACCTGAAGAGGGAGAGATCATCCATGATCTGACAACTGAACAACTTGCCGAGATGTTCTGTCTGAACCCGGATGAATTGGTGAAAGATGCTCCCGAAGTCGACGTAGCCAGTGATGAAGAACTACAAGTTGTCGATGAGGTGGAGATCGAGGATGTGACTGCTGACCATTATCCCCAGTATATGAACGCTGATGGCGAGGTACTACCAGATCTGGGAGAAACATTTGGCAGCAGTGCATTCGATAAGGTTGAAGAAAAAGTAGTTGAAAAGGAAGCTACAGAAGAAGTTCCTCAGGCGGATGATGCTGATCTAGCAAACAGAAAGGCTGAGTGGGCAGCCTGCCTGGAGGAAATAAGGAAACAGCGGGAGCCTGTAAAGTCTAATGCATACACCAAGCTCTACAAAGTAAAGAAGCATCAGAAGGTGTTTGGCAAGATCATAAGCTGGGCGTATTTTGAGGACCTAAACGTCTATGCTGTGAAGAGAGAGAAGGGAATAGAGTATTTTAGATTCTCACACAATCTGAAAACTCTCCCTGGATTTGAGCTTAACCATCTTGCTAACTTGAACCTGCTTTATGCAGTTCCCGGAAAGAAATCGGGATGGTTCGAGAAGGCATTGAAAAGGGAATACCACACGAGGTGGGTCAACTTCATGCCTCAACAGCCTAGAAGGTTTATTCATAAGACAGAGTTTGACCCTATCTCAGGAAGACCAAAAGTAGTCTTGAAATGGCACCCTCCGCGCACAATGTCATGTATACCTTTGAGGGAGATGCGACAAGACTTTACTCCCCATTTCAAATGGTGGTATTATGACTGGCGTATCGGAGAAGCCGTCATTGTTTTGAATAGGAAGGGAACAATCGATACAATAAGGGTGTTTGACCCAATGTGGCTCACAAACTTGTCTGCAGACGACGTCTACACATTGTACAAGTGGCCACTATTTTTTGATATGCAGGATATCGTGCAAGCGCTTCAGTTTCAACATGTCATACGCTTATGCTTCGTATTTGATATTCATGCCGGGGTTTCGAAAGAGGAAAGATTCAAGAGATATGAAGAGTTTTCAAAGAAAGTCAAAGAATAGATAGAACTAGGTCCAAGGGGGAGTTTGTTGGTACACATGTCCCTAGTTCTAGTTCTAGTGTGCTTAAATGTAAATGACTTTCACTTTGATTGCACTGATGTAATGTTTTGATATATGTAATCAAAACTCTTTATTGAATGATTATTGGTTATTGAATGTCGTATCTATTTATATTATTGTTTATTACATGCGTATATAAACGTTCATGTTATATGGGTTTACAGTTGTTAGACATAGTTCTGTATTGTTAAAGGTTCAGGAATGTGTTTAACTAAGGGTTATGATCCAGTCGCACGACTGGACCATGCTAATGGGCCAGTCGCATGACTGAACCATGTGATTGAGCCAATCGCACGATTGAGTCATTAGACTGGCTCAGTCGTACGAATGAATCAATTGTGTGGGTCAGTCGTCCGTGTGAGTGGATCGTATGACTCAGTCGCACGACTGAGCCATACTCATTGCTCAGTCATACGAATGAAAACTGTAACCTATAAATATCACTTAATTCGTGAGAAAAAAAGACTTCGAGAATTCACAACCCTAGCCGTCCCAGAATGTCCAAGTCGTCCCTTCCCACTTCATAGAGCGTTCCTGATCATTGCTAATCAATTCTTAATATTTTCTAATCGTTAGTTTTGATCAGATTAAAGTTCTCCCTGATTGGATCGCTACAAATAGGATTCCGCACTATTTGATCTGGTTTCACGTAGATTCGGTTAGTACCAGTTCGTACTCGGTCCTAACATGGGAGCAGTGAATACTAAACTATTACACATCTTGACTGACTCAGGCTCTACCCATAATTTCTTACATGAAGGGTTGGCTGAGAAATTCAAATTCAAGATGAAGGAGATGCCCCCGATTACAATCACTATAGCTGATGGTAATACACTAACTTGTAATAGAATGTGTGGTGATTTCCAATGGTCTATGCAAGGATATTGGTTTAAGACTGATGTATTCATCATTACACTATCCAATTATGATATTGTTCTGGGTGTTCAATGGTTACAACTCTTGAACGATATTACTTGGAATTTCAAGGATCTCATTATGAAGTTCAAGATTAATGGCATTATAGTTATGCTCAAAGGATCTAAATCCACTCCTATAACCTAGTGTTCTACGGAGAAAATACAGATTCTATTAAATCAAGATCCATTGGTTGCTCAAGCACAACTATTTAGTCTCCATTCTCAGCATGATGAAGACTCACAACATGAACCTAAAGTCATTGAAAAAGGATTACCTTCAGAGATAGCAGTCCAATTGCATAAGTATAATGATGTTTTCAACATTCCAGACTCATTACCTCCATCTAGACCTGGTGATCACCGCATTGTTCTTAAATAAGGTACTAATCCCATTGCTCTTAAATCATATTGATATCAATCTACACAGAAAGATATCATTAAAACTATGACTCAAGAGCTTTTAGAAACAGGAATAGTAAGGGAGAGTACTAGCTCTTTTGCCGCCCCAGTAGTATTGGTGAAGAAAAAATATTGGAGTTGGCGTATGTGTATCGACTATAGGTGCTTGAATGAAGCCACTGTCAAGAACAGTTTTCCCATTCCTCTTATTAAAGAGCTTCTTGACGACTTGGGGGTTCAACCATTTTTTCTTTGTTGGATTTATGCTCAGGCTATCATCAGGTACGTATGCATCCAGCTGATATCTATAAAACTGCATTTCGTAGTCATCAAGGACACTATGAATTCTTGGTTTTGCCTTTTGGTTTAACTAATGCCTCTACCACCTTTTAAGCATTGATGAACACCAGTTTTATGCCTCTCCTAGGCACTTGTGTGCTAGTTTTCTTTGATGATATTTTAGTATACAGTAAGAGTTTGGGCCAACATGTTAAGGATTTGGAAGCAGTCTTACAGTTGCTTAGAACCATGCTTTGGTGGCCAAACGGTCCAAATGCTCTTTTGCAGGGCTTAAGGTGGAATATTTGGGGCATGTGATCACATGGGAAGGAGTATCAACAGACCCCACTAAAATTCAAGCAATTGTTGATTGGCCTACTCCATCTACCATTAAACACTTAAGAGGTTTCCTTGGACTTATCGGGCATCATAGGAGATTCATCAAATCCTTTGGCACCTTTGCTAGACCACTTATGGACCTTCTTAAGAAGGATTTTTTAAGAGGAACTTAGCAGCTCAACAAGCTTTTGAGCAATTAAAATCAACCCTATCAACATCTCCTGTTCTTACTTTGCCTAATTTCACCAAACCCTTTGTTATTAAGACTAGTGCATCCTTCATTGGGTTAGGGGAAATCCTAATGCAAGAGGGACACCCTTAGCATTCTTGAGTAAAAACTTGTCACCTAGACAATAATCTTTGTCAGTATATAAACGAGAACTACTTGCTATATTAATGGCTATTAAATATTGGCACCATTATTTGATAGCTAGTCATTTTCTCATTCAAACTGATCAAAAGAGCCTTAAATTCCTATTAGAACAGAAGATCCATACACCCCTTTAGCAAACATGGTTGTCTAAATTGTTGGGGTATGATTATGAGATTGTTTATATGCAAGGCATTACTAACAAGGCTGCTGATGCACTCTCATGAATAGAGGGTTCTTCCTTGTTCCAGTTGAGTCTATGTACATTAGACCCATTGTTGTGGACCCACATTCAACAAAGTTGGTCTAATGACTCAAAGTTACAGGCTCTTATTACTGCTTTACAGCAAGTTCAATCAGTCAATAAGTATTCTTAGAACGGTACAGTACTTACAAGGAAAAGGAAGTTGGTAGTGGGCAAAGACCCTCAATTACAACATGACATTCTTACACTTTGTCATTCTTAACCTGTTAGGGGGCATTCGGGGATCAAAGCCACCACACATCACCTTTAGGAGCTTTTCTATTGGAAAAATAATGCTTAACACATCCATCACTTTATACAAGAATGCCAGGTTTGTCAAAGAAGCAAGTATGAACGTATTGCTTCTCTGGGTCTCTTGTAACCTTTACCAGTTTCTAAATACATATTTTCTGACATTTCTATGGATTTCATCAGTGGCTACCCAAATCTTGTGGAAAAGATGTATTTTGGTTGTTGTTGATTGTCTAATGAAGTATGGCCATTTCATTGGCCTTACTCATCCATATTTTACTTCTCAAGTGGCACATGCTGTCTTTGACAATGTTTTCAAATTACATGGCTGTCCGACTATAATTGTTTCAGATCGTGATTCTTTATTCCTAAGCCAATTTTGGAAGGATTTTATGAAATTACAAGGAATATCTTTGGCCTATTCGACAGCCTACCACCCTTAATCTGACGGCCAAACAAAAGTCCTCAATCATTGCTTGGAATCTTATTTGAGGGCCATGGTTATGGATACACCATTATTGTGGTATAAATGGCTCGCTCTTTCCGGATGGTGGTATAATACCACATGGCATTCGGTCATTGGTATGCCCCTATTTGAAGCTCTTTATGGGCTCAAACCTCTACTGAACATTCTGTATATTCCAAATAACTCTTTAGTCGACTCTGTTGAGGAACTATTCCAAGCCTGAGAATTAAAGTTAGTTAATTTGAAATCTTCTTTGGAAACGGCTCAGAACAGAATGTAACAATTCGCTGACATGCATCGCACTCAGGCAATTTGAAGTGGGCAACTGGGTTTATGTTAGATCCATCCATATGTTCAACAATCTCTCAAATATCATCGACACATAAAGCTTGGTCCTTGCTATTTTGGACCCTTGATGATTGTTGAGAAGGTGGGACATGTTTCTTACCAATTGGATTTACTAGCTACAGCTCAGAGTCATCCTACCTTTCATGTTTCACTACTTAAGGCAGCTCATGGTGATCACTCATACATCATTCCTCTTCTGGATGAACCTCGCTTCTGACTGCACCCTTGAGCCATCTTAGACTGACGAATGGTAAAGAAACATAATCACATTGCTATGCAAGTCTTGGTTCACTGGTCTCAACTTCCTGCCACCGAAGTGACTTGGGAAGATTGGCCGATTTCCAGCTACGTTTCTCTGATTTTTGTTCTTGAGGTCAAGAATATTTTCACCGGGGGAAGTTTTGTTAGGCTATAATAAGAAATAGTGTCCAAATTGTAAATAATAGAAGTCAAAGGACTTATGTGTAATTGTCAAATGTTAGTTGCAACTCTAACTAACTCAAACTACAATTAGTTAGTGGTTAATTGTAACAACTATAAATGTGATAAACAAAGAAGAATATGCAGCTTGATTGTTTGGAAATTCTCTCTCCTTTTGTTTCTCTTTTCATTTGTATCACGCTTACACACACATATAAATGTATATGTATGATTAGATATAGATATAGATATATATGATCATATGGACTTTAAAGACTTTGTAAGGTTTATATAGAGGCTGATGCAACCAAAGCAACCAAACGCTTCCTGCATGCATGCACCAAGTACCAAGTAGAACTGCTATGGAAGTTTTATACTTTGCATGAGAATTATGCTAAGTATAAAATCTTCTAAAGCTAAAAGTTCCTGCGGAAGCTTTATACTCTGCACAAGAAATATTCTAAGTATAAAGTCTTCCGAAGCCAAAGACCAAATCTTTCGAAGCCAAAGATGAAGTCTTCCAAAGCTTCAAAGACAAAGTCTTCCGAAGCCTAATGAAGTGAAGGCTGATTTCTTCCAAAGACTTAGAAGAGCATGCTTTTCTCTGATGTACTTTTACAAAAGCTGACCAACTTTCCGCTGCAACTCTGAAGACTCACCAACTTGCATAAGTTGGTGAAAAGGTCCATGCTTTTGTAACTATACATTAAGGTCTTTATCAATAACTTTCTGCTTTATGTACTTTTATCCTTTTAATATTATATTAGGATGTGAGCTATGACATGTCATAGTCACTACTCTAAATTGATTTTGTTGTCTTTCAATGTTCCAACTGCTTTCCAAGTATGGCCGGTTATAGGATGTAGTATAAAGTATCTCAATGGCTTGTAACTTATCTTTATGCATTATAACTCTTGTAAGAGAACTTGAGATTAACATACATCATCCTTGAAAACCTTATATATATTGTTCTTAAGTTCTGTCTCTTTACTTACTTGTGTTCTTTGCATCTTAACTCTTAAACCCCGGTTCCCTATTTGATCTGTTAAGTGCTCCAACACTCTCCTCATTATGAGACTGGTTGTATTAACCATCCCTTAACTGGTCTTGCAATTGGTATCAAAGCATTCCAGGCCCTTGATTGTAAGATCTCGCCATCTTAAAGCTCCTCAGTTCTCACAAATCACTTAACATCTCAAATGGCAGCATCTAAGGCTGATATGGAAACCAGTATCATGGTAAAGTCCCCACTGATCACTCCTGATGATTTTGATAGTTAGTGCCTAAGAATGGAAGGCTTCATCAAGTCACAAGGTAGCAGGATGTGGGAGTCTGTTACTGAAGGACCTTACATTCCATGCACCTCTTCAGCTACTGCTAGAGGTGGCATGATTCCAAAGGAGGTGGCTGACTATTCTGAAAAAGATAGAAAAAGAATAGATATAGATCAGAAAGCCATGACTACCTTCAAAACTTCTCTTCCAAATGCCATCTATAGAGGCTTCAAGAAGTGCAAAACTGCCAAGCAGCTCTGGGATGCACTAAAGCTGATGTATGAAGGTTTTTTTGATGCAAAAGAAAACAAGAAGGATCTTTTAAAGCAGTAGTTTGAGAACTTCACCTTCAAAGCAGGTGAAACCATGACTCAACATACTTCAGGTATGTTGAGATTGTGGATACTTTGATGGATGTTGGAGTAAAACTGGAGAATAGGGATATTGTGAGAAAGTTCATGTCCTCTCTTCCTAGACAATGGATACACTATTGTGTGGTCATTAAGAGGACTAAAAATCTCAAGACCCTCACTCTCACTGAGTTGTATGGCATACTCAGTGGTTACCAGATGGAGATAAACATGCAAAATCCATCAGGCAACTCTAACAATCAATAGAGTTCTGCCCTTCATGTGGTTGAAAAGGATTGTAGAGAACCGCAACGCCATTTTATCTCTTATCCTGACAACTCACCCAAGGGCCCTTTCATTACCTTCCCTGAGACACCAAAGGAGAGCTACAACCAAGGAAGCCCATTCCAAGAGACAAGCTCATCACATGCCTTTGTGTCACATGATGAAAGCATAGGCAACTTTCTCTTCATCCTTGAAGACTTGGACTACATCCATCCAGATGACATGTAGTACATGGAGATAGTTCAACAAATGGCTCTTCTCACTCATAGAGCTAAGAAGTTCTATAAGAGGACATGGAGAAAGTTTCCTAGCAATGTATCCAGTGGAAAGTTTGGGTTGGATAAAAGCAAAGTGAAGTGTTACAACTATAACCAAATAGGATACTTTGCTAGGGAGTGCAAGGCACCTAGGACAAATGGTGGCCAATCACAACCTAAGACAAACTACACTGAGGGAGCTTCACACACTGAGAAGCCCAAGCAGGAAGCTACAGTTGCTGTTGATGAAGGATGCTTTGATTAGAGCTTTCAGGTAGAAGATGTGTCTCCAAACCAAGCACTGATGGCAGATCTGGATGAAGCCAAGGTATTGAAACATCTTTGTACCCCAGAATACATTGCTAAAGTAAATAGATACAAGTCTATAACATAGAAATAAGATATGATCTTGACTCTTTGAACATATTAAAATTTGATTTCAAAAGAGCTGAAAATGAGTATAAGTTAAAAATAGAAGACTTAAAGAAAACTATTGCAACTCTTAAACATGAGCATACCAACTACATGACTCAAATCAAAGATCTCATTACTAGGTTAAATGAGTGCCAGGCTGAGCTAGTGTTCAGTAAAGCCAAGGTAGAGAAGCATATTCTTTAAGAAGAGACCTTCAAGAACATCATATCATCATCCCTACATTCAAAAGTGTGTTATCAGAACAAACAGGGACTAGGATCTACTGAGATAGCTCCTCCATACACTATTATCTGTAAGATCTCCAAGGAATGGAACTAGTCAAGATGAGTTGCCATCCATAGATCCTAGTGATGAAGAGGACGAAGAGGAAGTAGTGAAGGACAGATCTGGGAAGAGTGTGGAAGATCATCCTAACAAGGGTCACTACACTCCTGAGGAGAGAAAGAAGTTAGGGATGACTAAGTCAAAGAGGAAGAACTTGATCCAAGCAGTAAATAGAAGATCAAAGAGAGCTCAGGAGATCAAGGCCACTTTCAACTCCAAGCAGAAACAAGTCTTTATCTCTGCAGGTTTTGAAGTGGTAAAGACTGAGGATACAACTTTGAACTCTAGTACCAAGAGTTCAAGTACATGTTCAACTTATCCTATGAAGGAATGAAGACTTATCAACTGTGTAACACTACTACACAGCATGAACCATCCACCTCCAAAGGCAAGCTTCACCTTAGGAGGCCTGCCACAACATCTTCAAAGATGGGAATGGAAATGGAAAGTCATCAAACTCAGTATTCTATTCACAAGAATACTCTTAGATGAAAGCAATTGGACTACATTATGTGTGCAGTACTTCTCATCTAGCTAAGGATTGCATCTACAATCCTAAAAGTACTGTCAACATAACAAAGAAGAAGACTTCTGAGAAAGACAAGAAGAAGAAAGCTCCGGAAGAAATCAGTGTATCTTTCAAAAGCTCCAAAATGAAAATGAAAACAAGTGAAAAATTCCTTCTAAAGAAAATTTGGTCTCATAAGAAAGGAATGATTCCGAAGCACTGAAGGTTGCTGTAGTGAAAGCAAGATCTTCCGAAGGGTCAGTTTCCAAAACTTCCAAAGTTATAAAAACTTCCAAAGCATTGAAGGTCAAGTCTAACCTTTCAAAGATGGTGTGGAAGATAAAGGAAGACCATGTGACTGAAAATTATTTATTTACAACAGCAAGTGATCCTCATAGTCTCAGTATAGGATCAATTACTGTTGTATTGTCTTCAGTTCACTTTAAAAAGACCAAGACCAATGAGGCTTGGGTTTTCAAATGTAACTAATTCTCTTTTTATTGTGTGGGAACAGTTGAAGACCAAAAGAAATGTATGGATCATTGATAGTGGCTGTTCCAGGCACATGATAGGCAATGGCTCCTTGTTTTAGAATTTTGAGAAAATTGATGGAGGACCAGTTACTTTTGGAGGAGATGCTAGTGGTTACATTACTGCAAGGGGCAGGGTCACAAATGGTAAGCTCAGCATTAAGAAGGTAAATTTTGTTAAAGAGCTTGGTTACAATTTACTGAGTGTATCCCAATTTTATGACCAGAGACAGAACATGCTCGTTACTGAGCATGAGTGTATTGTTCTCAAGCCCGGGGTGGTCATTCCTCAAGAGTATATTATTGGGTTTGTTACAAGTTTATCAATGTTTGTTTAACCATTTAAACAAAAAATGCAGCGGATATAAAGAGATATAAAACTTGTTTTATATGCTGAAAATAAGCCATTTTATAATCAAGAACACAAACCCAAGAACAAGGATCATGTATGTGAAAACAAATGCTATCTAAACGAAACCAACCATAGGGTGTTCTTAGAATAATACCTTGTTGGGTTTGTTAGAACATAAAATCATAGTTTAACCTCTTAAACTTTCTGAAAACGCAGCGGAAGTTTAGCATTATAACCTTGTTTATAAGCTGAAAAATATGTTCATTAGATGACCATATTAATGTATAAAACAAACCCAAAGAACAAAGGATCATTTATGTGAATTAGAAAGCTATGAACATATGTAAAACTACATAAAATCACAGCTACATAGGGCTGTGAAACTACCTTACTGCAGCAGCAAGAATCGACAGAAAGAGTAGATGAATGATGCTGAAAAACGACCAAGACTTCAAGATTAGAAGTCCTCAAGCTTGTATACCCTAAGCTCTATGCAAACACCTCTTCTTGTTAGGTAGATTATCACCAAAAACACACAAAATGGCTCTCCAAAAACCCTTTAAAACAGCTGCAGGTCCGTAAGTTTCAGGGAGAGAGAGAGGAGAGATTTTCTTGTATTGCATGTGTGTTCAAGTTATGAGCATAGTGGAGAATATATGAGAACCCAAGACAAGTCAATGTATGTAGTGTTCAAGGCATGTTGGTCCAATGAATGGTGATGTGTGGGACGGCCAAGGAGAACCCAAGAACAAGAACTTCTCCACTTTTAAACATACATACACAATTTAATTGAAACTTGTCTTGTTAACTAGATATATATATATAATTAACCACTTAATTATATGTATAATTCATATAAGTTGTACAACTAAGTAATTAACTTATAAGTTATAAGTTCTCATTATTATTTGGTGTTATCAAACTTATTTAAATAACACTTCAAATAATATTATTGAACAAAATATCCTAATAAGTTGTTCTTTCTCATATGCAACTTGTTTAGAAAACCCATTTTCTAAATTGGTGTAAATATTTAATTGCATGATCATATCATCAATTAAATATTAATTGGTGTTTGCTAATCTTGTTATTTGGTATAACCCGACTAGGATCATAACGTACTAACCACATTAATATTCTACGTGTCTTGGGCATATAGAATTCTACAATCTCCCACTTGCCCAAGATTCATAGAAGATTGATGCAAGCAGTAAATACCGCCTAACAACGGTTTACTACCCTTAATACGCATGACTTATGGCCTATCAATAACATCATTCCATTCAAGTATCCTACTTGAAATGATTTAGGTGAATCAATCATCTATCCTTTTGTTACAGATGTCATGTTAAATCCAAGGACACAGAATGATCATTCCTTATTGATTTAACTTAATCAGGCCTTAGACATCTAACTCTCAACGAATAAGAGGAACACATTCCATCTTGACTACATATGTTTCTCACAAACACCTCGTGTTATACCTGAACATACCCTTATGTACTGTCCACTATTTCAGGACAGTGAAGAATTAGCTCAAGGCATAATACTTGGTGAATATCAAAACCCAATATGTATCTCAGGTCGGAGGATACCAAATGATATTCGCCTTTACTCAAATTTACTTATGATCAATTGATAAGATTCCATGTAGTAAAATTTGAGATGCGGGTTAGTCCAATATTTGTATCCCACAAATATCTATAAACCTTGGTAACAACCCATTGCTCTATATTCATCCTTATGAATATCAACCAATCCAAGTTCATAATAATCTTACCCTCACACTTGTTCCCACAAGTATGAACGACTACGAACATTTAGAGTAAATAATTTACTCATGGATTAAACATGCTAAATTGGAACATTAATTGAAACATTATAACCAAATAATTTTACTCAAATAATAAAGAGTTCCACATATGCAAATACAAAATTTGATCAAGTCCAATCACTAGAATATCGAAGTCCTAAGGCATAGGTATGACTTTCATGCTTTGCCCTTTCGAGGAGCTTTGTGAGTGGATCCGCAATATTTTGATCAAACTGAACTTTGCAAATACATATCTTTCCCTTTTCAACTTCATCCCTTATGTAGTTGAATCTCCGCTCATTATGCCTAATCTTGTGATGTGCACGGGGTTCCTTGATTTGAGCAATCACACCCTCGTTATCACAAAAGATTTCTAAGGGGTCTTGAATGGTAGAGACCACCCTTAGATCGGCGATAAACCTTTTATTCATGCAGCTTCCAAAGCTGCTAATGAGGCGGCTATGTATTCGTATTTTCTAGTGGACAATGTTACCCTATTCATAATGGAGACATACCCCGATTGTGATCGAGGACCATCTCGATCAGTTTGGAAACTCGCATCCGTGTAACCCTTTACAACGAGTTCCTCTTTCTCAGATCTGTATATTAGAAACATATCCTTAGTCCTCCTAAGGTATTTCAATATACTTTTAACAGCCATCCAATGGCTATTACCTGGATTCTACTGATATCTTCTTGTCATGCTTAACGTGCATGACACGTCCGGTCTTAGTGCATATCATCGCATATATGATGGATCCTATAGCAGACGTATATGGGATGTCCTTCATACAATCTTGCTCATCCTTTGAGCTTGGACATTGAGATGCACTCAATATTGTCCCTCTTTGAATAGGTACCATACCTTTCTTAGAGTTTTCTATCTTGAACCTTTTTCAAGATTTTATCAATATATGCACTTTGGTTTAGACCTATCAACCGCCTCGATCTATCCTTATAGATCTTTATTCCCAAAATATAGGCAGCTTCACCGAGATCTTTCATGGAAAAACAATTTCCAAGCCAGGTTTTAACACCTTCCATGGTTGGAATGTATTTTCCATATAGTACTATGTCATCAACATACAATACTAAGAATGTGATTACACTCCCACTAGCCTTTTTATACACACAAGCCTTATCAGCGTTCTTGATGAAACTAAATTTCTTGATCTCATCATCAAAACATTGATTCCAACTTCTCGATGCTTATTTCAATCCATAGATTGATTTCTTTAACTTGCATACTTTATTAGGATGTTTTGGATAGACAAAACCTTCAGGCTGAACCATATAGACATCTTCCTCAAGATATCCATTTAGGAAAGCGGTTTTGACATCCATTTGCCAAATCTCATAATCATAATGAGCAGCTATGGCAAACAATATCCTTATAGACTTTAGCATCGCAACAGGTGAGAAGGTTTCATCATAATCAACCCCTTGAGTTTGAGTGAAACCTTTTGCTACAAGTCTTGCCTTGTAAGTATCTAAGTTTCCATGCGTATTTGTTTTCTTCTCGAAAACCCACTTGCATCCAACGGGTTTGAAGTTAAGTGGAGGGTCAACCAATTCCTAAACTTGGTTGTCACACATGGATTGCATCTCTACGTTCATGGCTTCCAACCATTTGTCACAATCCGAATTGGACATTGCATCATGGTATGCAGTTGGCTCATCGGAGTCAACCACATAGCATCCATCCATAAAAATCCATATATTTCAGGTGGATTGCTAATTCTACCAGATCTGTGAACGTTTTGTGTGTATTGATCAACCTCTTGATCATCATCAACAATCTCTTGTTGACAGCTAGTGTCAACCAAACGTGTATCGGCTTGTGGATCTTGATCTTCATCAAACTCCATTGTTCTATGCGTCATTCCTTCCATAAGGAACTTGTCTTCCAAGAACTCTGCCCTTCGAGCAATAAATTTCTTTTGCTCTATTGGATCAAAGAAGTAGTATCCTATACAGTCTTTGGGATATCCAACAAATATACACTTAGTGGATCGACTTTCAAATTTGTTTTGGGTGTTAAGCTTAACATAAGCTTCACTACCCATACCTTTGAATATGATAGCGATAGAACCTTTTCATGCCATATTTCAAAAGGTGTCGAACCCACTTTCTTGGTTTGGGCCATATTCAAAATACGAGCTGTGGAGAGTAGTGCGAAAACCCAAGATGATAAAGGTGGTAAGCTCACAGCCTTAATGAATTGAACCATATCCAAATAGGGTTTAGTTTCTCCTTTATCATAATGAGGAACTTAGATAGTGATGTAGAGTTGATTTTCTACTTCATTATTGAAGATTTTGAACATTTCAAAAGCTTCATTCTTATGTGTCATCAAGTGCACACAATAATAGCGACTGTAATCGTTGGTAACAGTAATGAAGTATCTTTTCACCAATCTTTGTCATTGTCTTAAAAGGACCACATACATCCAAATGTATCATTCCTAATAAGTCTTTTGGTTCACACTTATCAAATGAAACATTTTCATTTGTTTCCAAAAGACCATTCTTTTGAAGTGTTTGAATCCAATTCTCGTTTATGTGACCAGATGACAATGTCAAAGATAATAATAACTTAAACCAATTTTAAGTTTCTTGGTGCTTAATGTGTATAATGAGTTATTATAGGACGAATTGTCATGAACTAATTCATGAATATCATTAAAAGGCATATCCTTAAAATGAAATACATCATCCATAAAACTTAATACCATTATATACAAACTTTAAATCATGACCATATTGTTTTAATTGGAAACATTAATTATGTTCCTAGTCAAACTAGGTGCATACAAAAGGTTTTGAGAACAACTTCCAAACCATTTGTAAGTCTCAAAATAGAGTTTCCCTCCTTGAAGCGCACATTTCTTTTGAACCCTTTGAAACAATTGCAAGTATGAGTCTCACATTTGGTATCCAATACCCATGTGTTTGAAGAAATGACATTTAATACAATGTGAATCATGAAAATTGTATTCGAGGTTTGCCTAGCATCCCTCTTATTATTTCAACTCCTTGAGATAGGAGGAACAATTCCTTTTTATTGTCCTATCTCTCCATACTCAAAGCATGGATCGTTCTCCTTTATTTTAGGCTCATAAGCTTAGGTCTTTGAGGTTTCGCTTTAACCTTTGCTTTGATGTATTCCTTTCTTTTGGCAATAATTGCCTTAGGATCGAGATTGGCCATTTCTTATAGTCTCCCTCATTGATCGAGAGAATAGGTAGAACCTCTCTACCCATCCCTGCCTCGGTTGCTTTGAGCATTGCGTGAATTTCACCGATGCTCTTGTCCCACCCGTTCATATTATAGTTTATTATGAATGTCTCAAACCTTTAGTTGGGAAATCAAGGATCAAATCCTTGGCCAACTACTTTGAGACAGGACAGTTAAGCATCTTGAGGCTATCAATGTGGCTTTTCATCTTAAGAATATATAAGATGATATCGATTGGGTTTCTTCCATGTGACATGCATAAAGTGCTTGAACCGTTTCGAAGCAATCTTACTAATGTTTGTTGAAGGAACATTTCCTTCAACTAGATTATCATGTCATATGTCCTATGATGTTCCAAACCCTTTTGGAGTTCGGGAATCATATTCCCAACATTAGGTAGGAAATTTGCACAGAATTCTTAATGTGCTTAAGCCAATCGTCAAAAGGCCTTAACATCAACAGCGCTGGTTGGTAAGACATTGGATCGTCAAGGACATAGGCCTTTACTCAATTTGATAACGATTCTCAGTGATAGGGTATGGACGGTCGGGGTGGTAGCATTATTGTTTGCGGCCATTCTACAAAATTTACAAAGTTCTTATTAGTATTTCTGAAAAATTTCATTTTAATTATTAATACCCTTTTATGTCTCATAGACAATTAATAATTAAAATCTAGAATCCAACGTTATATTCAAATAATAGTTAGGTGACCTTTATCCCATTATTTAAATTAACAAGGTAGTCAACATTTGACAATTGCAACCTTTTGCAACTTCTAGCCTTTATGGGATCAGTTAAACATCTTATGTTTGGTTGGCATGTTTAATCCCATCAACACCATTGTACGCCATGCTTCGGTGACCCTATGCACATGGTTTCCAATTCAAGTCGTCCTACTTACACACACGTGTGAGTTTACTCATACAAGTGGTTAGGTGACCTTTATCCCACAAATATGTTAAGCCTACCTCAAAACACAAGTTCCCTAAAAGTGGTTAGGTGACCTTTATCCCACAAATAGTTCTCAAGTGATTCGAGTGTCGTGTAAAAGGATGGTGTTAAACTTGTTTCAAAAGGGATTTTTGGTTTTCATTAATTCTAGTTTTGAAAACTCTATGTACCTTGTATTTGCATGCTTTCAAATGCAAGGTATCCTATGGTTTATTTTTAATAAAACCACTTTTATTAAATCATTAATCCTTTTACTAACCTTTTATTAGCCACTTAATGATTAGAATACATAAATTTTCAGCTTGTTAAGTTTGCTAATGAGTTTGTTATGCATATCCAAATATCAAACAACAATCATACAACAAACCACCAAACAAGCATAATATAAACAACCACAATGTGCATAACCATAGCTACTATTGTGACCACACTTGTTTGCCATCACAAGTGTGGTCATTTGGTCTTTCCTAAGGGTTGAATACAATACAAAATTGAGGTCTTCATAGACTCCCACTTGGACTTGCATCCATATGCTTCAAGTCCTTTTTTGTGTCTTTGATGTCCATCTTTGGGTCTTCATCTTGTGCATATTCCTTTTACAAAAATTATATCCTAATATATTTTTCTAATAAAAGAAATGCACCTAATCTATTTATTACATAACCAAATGAGTAAATAATTACAACCCAAATAATAAACACAAATATTACAGCCCAATTGAATGAATTAAAACAACCATTCCAATCATCCAAAAGACATAAGGCCTAAGCTAGGTTATGCACTATTATATGACCAATCATAAACATTATTCAACAAACTAAATAAACCCCATCAAACCCCAAATTTTCAGCCAACATAAACTGAAAATTAGGGTTTGTTTGTCCAAACAAACAACATCCAAATATATCAACCAATTGACATTCCTATCTTTCAAAGTTTAATCATAAGCATGAAGATATAACTTTGAAAGACTTGGGGTTTATTAAATCAACCAAAATCAGCCCCTAATTAGTTGATTAACATCCTTTAAAATGATTTTTAAAGGGTAAGAACAAGCAAGCTATCCACATAACCGGCTCTTGATGCCATTGTTGGGTTTGTTAGAACATAAAATCATAGTTTAATCTCTTAAACTTTCTGAAAACACAGCGGAAGTTTAGCATTATAACCTTGTTTATAAGCTGAAAAATATGTTCAGTAGATGACCATATTAATGTATAAAACAAACCCAAAGAACAAAGGATCATTTATGTGAATTAGAAAGCTATGAACATATGTAAAACTACATAAAATCACAGCTACATAGAGCTGTGAAACTACCTTACTGCAGCAGCAAGAATCGACAGAAAGAGTAGATGAATGATGTTGAAAAACGACCAAGACTTCAAGATTAGAAGTCTTAAAGCTTGTATACCCCAAGCTCTATGCAAACACCTCTTCTTGTTAGGTAGATTATCACCAAAAACACACAAAATGGCTCTCCAAAAACCCTTTGAAACAGCTGCAGGTCCGTAAGTTTCAGGGAGAGAGAGAGGAGAGATTTTCTTGTATTGCATGTGTGTTCAAGTTATGAGCATAGTGGAGAATATATGAGAACCCAAGACAAGTCAATGTATGTAGTGTTCAAGGCATGTTGGTCCAATGAATGGTGATGTGTGGGACGGCCAAGGAGAACCCAAGAACAAGAGATTCTCCACTTTTAAACATACATACACAATTTAATTGAAACTTGTCTTGTTAACTAGATATATATATAATTAACCACTTAATTATATGTATAATTCATATAAGTTGTACAACTAAGTAATTAACTTATAAGTTATAAGTTCTCATTATTATTTGGTGTTATCAAACTTATTTAAATAACACTTCAAATAATATTATTGAACAAAATATCCTAATAAGTTGTTCTTTCTCATATGCAACTTGTTTAGAAAACCCATTTTCTAAATTGGTGTAAATATTTAATTGCATGATCATATCATCAAGTAAATATTAATTGGTGTTTGCTAAGCTTGTTATTGGGTATAACCCGACTTGGATCATAACGTACTAACCACATCAATATTCTACGTGTCTTGGGCATATAGAATCCTACATACATTTCTAAGAAGAAGAAGATGTGAGATGGATAATAGATGAAGAAGATGACGTTCTTGAATGGAAGCCTCCAAAGAAGAAGACCTCAAGCTAGTATACCCACAAGCTTCTTGCAAACACACCTATCTTGTTAGGGAGTTAACACCAAAAACCTTCTTGACCCTCTTCTGGCCGAAAATTGCAAAGGAGAAAAAGGAGAAGAGAGTTGCACTTGTGTGTGAGAGAGAATGTAGGTTGAGTGTACTCTTGAATGTGTTTAATGTCTTGTAATAAAACAAGACATGGAATCCCAACGTGAAGACCAAAGGGGGGCGGCTGAAAATTTCAAAATGGGTTTCCACCCATTAGAAATTTTATTACACCTTATTAACTCATAAGTTTATAAAATTAACCTCTTTTAATTTTATAACTCAACCACACTCTTATTTGTTATTATTTAACCTACCTAAATAGTATCAACAAATAAATATTTATTGATGTTTGCTTAGCTTGTTATTGGGTATGACCCGACTTGGATCATAACGTACTACCAACATCAATCTTGTATGTGTCTTGGGTGTATAAGATCCAACGATCTCCCACTTGCACAAGATTCATAGAAGATTGATGCAAGTAGTAAATACCGCCTAAAAATGATTTACTACCCTTAATACGTATGACTAAGTGCCATTCAATAACATCATCCCCTTCAAGTACCTTACTCGAAAATGTCTTAGGTGAATCAATCATCTATCCTTTTATCACATATGTCATGTTAAATCCCAGAGACACAGAGCGATCATTCTCCATTGATTTAACTTTAGCAGGCCTTAGACATCTTACTCTCAACGAATAAGAGAGACAAATCCCATCTTGACTACATACTCTCTCACAATCACCTTGTATTATACCTGAATTTAGCCTTATGTACTGCCATGTTTCAGAACAACAAAGAAATAAGTCAAAGTATAATACTTGGTGAATATCAAGACCCAATATGTATCTCAGGTCAGAGGATACTAAATGATATTCTCCTTTACTCAAAATTACTTATGATCAATCAAGAAGATTCAATGTAGTAATATTTAAGATGCGGGTCAGTCCAATATTTGTATCCCACAAATATCTATGAACCTTGGCAGCAACCCTTTGCTCTATATTCATTCGTATGAATATCCACCAATCCAAGTTCATAATCGTCTTTCCCTCATACTTGTTCCCGCAAGTATGAATGACTACGGACGTTTTGTGTAAACGATTTACTCATGGATTAAACATGCAAAATAGGAACATTAGTTGAAACATTATAACCAAATAATTTATTCAAGTAATGAAAAGTTCCAATATCCAAATACAAAATTAAAATATTAAATCCAACCACTAGAATATCGAAGTCCCATGGCACAAGTATGACCTTCACGCTTTGCCTTTTCAAGGAGCTTCGATCCGCAATGTTTTGATCCGTGTGAACTTTGTGAATACATATCTTTCCCTTTTCAACTTCATCCATTATGTAGTTGAATCTCAGCTCAATGTGCCTAGTCTTTTGATGTGCATGGCGTTCCTTGATTTGAGCAATCGCACCCTCGTTATCACAAAGAATTTCTAGGGGGTCCTGAATGGAAGGGACCACTCCTAGATCAGCAATGAATTTCTTCAACCATGCAGCTTCTTGAGCTGCTAATGAAGTGGTGATGTATTTTGACTCTATAGTTGATAATGCCACCACATCTTGCTTAGAGCTCTTCCAAGAGACTGCTCCTCCATTCAAGACGAAAATGTATCCCGATTGTGATCGTGAATCATCCGATCTGTTTGGAAACTCACATCCGTGTAACCTTTTACCACAAGTTCCTCCTCACCAGATCCATAGATTAGGAACATATCTTTAGTTTTCATTAGGTACTTAAGTATGCTCTTAACAGCCATCCAATGACTATTTCCAGGATTTTGCAGGTATCGGCTTGTTATGCTCAAAGCGCATGACACGTCCGGCCTAGTGCATATCATTGCATACATGATGGATCCTATAACAGACGCATATGAGATTCCCTTCATTTTATCTTGCTCAATCTTTGAGCTAGGACATTGAGTCGCACTCGATATCGTTCCTCTTTGAATAGGTACCGTACCTTTCTTAGATTTTTCCATCTTGAACCTTTTCAAGATCTTATCAATGTATGCACTTTAATTTAAACCTATCAACCGCCTTAATCTATCCCTATAGATCTTTGTTCCTAAAATATAGGTGGCTTCACTAAGATTCTTAATGAAAAAACAACTTCCAAGCCAGGTTTTTACACCTTCCATGGTTGGAACGTCATTTCCAAGTAGTAGGATGTCATCGACATACAATACTAGGAAAGTGATGATGCCCCCACTAGCTTTCTTATACACACATGCTTCATCAGCGTTTTTGATGAACCCAAATTTGATTACCTCTTCATCAAAACGGTGATTCCAACTTCTTGATGCTTGCTTCAATCCATAGATTCATTTCTTTAACTTGCATACTTTGTTCGGATGTTTTCGATCGACAAAAACTTCAGGCTGAACCATATAGACATCTTCCTCAAGATATCCATTTAGAAAAGCGGTTT
The DNA here is from genome assembly GCA_024085815.1 of Flaveria linearis. Taxonomy (NCBI): domain Eukaryota; kingdom Viridiplantae; phylum Streptophyta; class Magnoliopsida; order Asterales; family Asteraceae; genus Flaveria; species Flaveria linearis. The sequence goes on along the minus strand of CM044014.1, from coordinate 45,743,463 downwards.
TGACATCCATTTGTCAAATCTCATAATCATAATGAGCAGCTATGGCAAATAATATCCTAATAGACTTTAGCATTGCAACCGGCGAGAATGTCTCATCATAATCAACCCTTTGACTTTGAGTGAAACCTTTTGCAACAAGTCTAGCTTTATAAGTATCTAAGTTTCCATGCATATCGGTTTTCTTCTTGTAAACCCACTTACTTCCAACCATTTTGGAGTTAAGAGGTGGTACAACCAAGTCCCACACTTGGTTGTCATACATGGATTGCATCTCAACATTCATGGCTTCAAGCCATCTCAACATTCATGGCTTCAAGCCATTTGTCAAAATCCAAATTGGACATTGCATCGCGCTATGTGGTTGGTTCATCGAAATCTACCACATAGCGTACATCTACGAAAAATCCATATCTTTCAGGTGGATTACTAGTTCTACCAGATCTGCAAATGTTTTGTGTGTATTGATCAACCTTTTTATCATTCTCAACATCCTCATGTTGAGTGCTAGTGTCAACCAAACGTGTATCAGGTTGTGGGTCTTATCCTCCTCAAGATCCACTGTTCTACTGTGTCACACCCCGGGCCCAGAGAGGCGGGACGTCACGATTAGTAAACAACAACCAAAATGCAGCGGAAACTAAATGGTTTATTAAACAGTGTCACATGATATTTACATTAAAATATTGGCTTTATTTCCAATTCACAATGTGCTTCAAACTATGATCTATAGGTGTCGTGATCAATCTCTCGGTAAACATTTCTTGGAGCTTCGATAACTAAGGCTTCCAGGCTCGACTTGTGTCTTTAACCTCTACCCTTATATCTTGCTTCGGATTTGGTAACTTCTATAGCTCAACTATTCTCCCTAGCTGTACCTGAAGACATGCTCAAAAAGTAAATTGTGTCAACATAAAGTTGGTGAGTTCAAGTGCTTAAAGTTTCAAAACAATTAAAAGGAACTACAAGAGTCCACAGTAAAGGTTTTAGAATCCAGTGTGATAGTTTATAAAAATCCCATTCGATTTTAAAAACATCGTTTTTAGTATCAGTCATTGTGGGGTATCACAATCAACCCTGCACTTGGTCCCCGGCTGGCCTCTTCTAAAGTTATATTGTACCGGATATTCCCGTAGGAAAGGACCAAGCCTCAGAATAGTGAACCATTCCTGCTAGGATGGTTCACCATAGTATCTTACTTAAAACCTGTTACATGCCACAAACGACCCCTCAGGATCTCAGTGGGGTAACTCCCTGTGGCGGGCGCCACTGTGCGTGGGGGATTCCCCAAATAGATCTATTCATGTAAGAACAAGCGGTTCACAAAAGAATTAATGATTATGACTAAAATATCAGCAGGTATCCAAAAAAAGTCCCACATACAAGCGTCAAGTAAGCATAACCATAGTTCATAAAACAAAAGATCATGCCAAACAGTAAACACAGTGTCACACATAAGAGTTTCAGTTTAAAAGGAGCATGCTTCATCCCCAAAACAAAAGTAAAAAGGGGGAACACGAGAACTCACCTGGTTTCCTTATATTTTTAGATCTCGCCATGATCCTAACCAGGACATATAAGATTCACGTTTAGAATTAGCATGATGTTATTACATGCGTTCGGTTGACCTTTATTGTCATGATTAGTATCCTTAGTGTACCTTAGCATTTAATCAATTGAGTCGTGTACATTAGGTGCATCATGAATTGAAGAATGTTGAAAAATCAATTTATGTCATGAATTCCAAATTTTAAATTAACTTGCATTAACAATGTAAGTAATATATATAATGTTTCATACGATGTTTATAATGTTCTTGTTCACATCATATTAGTTAACTGGATTGACGCTAAGTAATTTGTATAAAAAGAGTGTTACAATTAATATTTATGTCAATAACAATGAGATGGCCAATTACTAATAACGACAAGATAATGGATCATTATAGAATTATAAGCCCATTTTCCATGATTAAGTATGCGTGAACATCAGTTAACCTAATGTATCTATTGTACAAATATGTCTTTTTGTATGCAGTTTTACATCCCGAAGTATTGTAAGGAATTAACGTGACATGAAGTAAATTTCTTTGTATAATCAATGACAATGTTATAACCGATTCCCCTAAATGTAATGCTTCATATATTTATCTAGGTTGAATTCAAATAAATAACGTTCATTTCCATTTATAATTCACGTATTTTATAATTTAAGCCTTTAATTAATTAGAGCTCAAATAACACGTATGCAAATTATAATTCAATTTCAAATGTGTTGCGCGTGCGATTATACCTTTTGCTCGGTTCACGTTCGCTAACCCACTCGTATTGTTCTTGATGTTGGCTACCTGTTGACCTCGGTTGACCGTGCTTGACCAAAACTTTACCTTGCCATCCTATCACGACCACAACCCTAACAACGACAACCACAACCCCTAACAACGACAATCACAACCATTAACAACAACCACACGATCAAGACCACTCCAACACTACTAAAACGCCATTTCAACTACTATTTCCTACGATCATTCTAATCATCTTTTGGCCATTATCAAAGTGGATCAACTCGCCACTCCATTTGATAACCCAAACCAACATCCATATTCACATCCTTCCCCATCGATTGTCACAACCACGACGGCCAGTTGAATCACAACCAACACCATAACCGACAACCACAGTCGACATGCACACTGATATACCACCTTTAACAGCCCAAATATACCTCGAATAACAACAACACCCAACAACAGACAGAATCACAGCAATATGAACCATAACAAACAACAACACAACCCCAATCACAGATTACCTCACTATTACTGTTGTTTTGCAACCATTACCCAAATACCAACCACATGCAGCCCCAACCATCACCACAACCGAAGCCACTGCTACCTTGGGTAGCCTTTGGGTGCCCAAAATCGACCACAATCATCAACACCTACAGCCACAGCCGGCATGCACACCCGATACACCAACCTCACTGCCACCAACAACCGCCAACATTCACAGCCAACAATCATCACCATGCCCGACAACCACACCCAAAATTCTCACAGCTCACCTCACCATCGTTGTCTCTGCCACTGACCTACAGCAAACCGCAACCGTCTTCGAGGTCGGCTGCCACCGCCGAAACCCACACCACGGCCATCGCTAACCAGCTCTGCAACAATCCCTAACCTCACTTGGCAGCCTTCTCCACCGTAGGCACCGGTAGTCTCGGGTTGCATCCAAAGCAACATCGACGAAGTCACTTCTTCCCCGCGTTCCGTTCGGTCAACAGCCACAATCACAGCGCGCAACCATCACTGCGACCGATATCCACACTCCCGAGATCGACCTGCAAACCGCTGCCTTCTTCCTTGGATTCCCGTTGCCTCGTTGAGTTTTAGGAGAAATTGAAGCCTCCATCGCTTCCGATGGTATGAGAGGAGTCGAGAGGAGTCGAGAGGGGGAAGGAGGCTCGCCGGAGGCCCGCGCAGGTGGTCGGGACCGGCCGGATTCGAAGAAGACAGGGGGGGGGGGGGAGCTGCGATCTGCTCTCTCTCTTCCTCCCTTCTCTGATTTTATTTTTGTTTCCTAACCCTAAAGTGAATATCATGTTGTTTATATACTAGGGTTAATGAAACGGGTTCGGTTCGCACACGTTCGGTTAGGGTTTTCACGTAACGTTAAAACTTCACTTCCCGATAGATTCCATGATAGAAAGCGTCATCAATATTCCAAGATTAATAATTTTATCGTATTTAAAACATGCCGAAAGAATCAAACGAGTTGTAAATTATCGCGTGTTAACACGTTAAACGGTTTTTATACGTTTTTATCGAATGAGCGATATTATGATCTTTTTAGTGTCAAATTATATGAAATTAAGTATTTGATGATATTTCGTGCATTAATTTCCCATGTTAGTCATGTTAAAGCCTTATCTGACGAATTCTCGGGTTTGACCTAATCGTAACCCGGTTCGCGTCACGGTTGCGTTTCGGAACGCATGTATTCCGGACAACGTATTACTCACCAAATCTACTATGTGATGATAATAAACAATGGTTAGATGAATATTTACGGAGCTACGAGACTCGGTTGTCATAACAAACGTCAGTTAAATGCCGGTGAAAACCGGTATTCGCATTTCACTTACGAAATTTTGTTGTTTATGCATGATTGGTGAAAAATCTTTTAGAAAGAATTATTTATGATATCGTTAGCATTAACAAGGATTTAGAATGGATGACAAGCCATATAAGAAATTCTGATGGAATTCAGACGTTAGTACGCGTTAAATTGCCGGATCTTACCCGGTATGGGTTCTGAATCTGTTTTCGGTTTGGATCTTTTCCATAGTTGTTTCAAATCACATAAGAATTCGTTGTTTCATGGTTTCTCATTCAACAAATTCGTAAACATTCATTTGGGCCTTAAATGGGCCTTGTTTGTATGTTCGGGCCCTTATTGGGCTTATTGGGCCCAAAAGGCTAGTTTCGTTTTGCAAGATTTCTTTGGTAAGCCCAAATCAATCCGGACCTTTATTGGGTCCTATAATACATTAAGCTTTCTAATTGGGCTAGATTTCAGAGGTGTTACATTCTCCCCTCCTTTTAGAAATTTCGCCCTCGAAATTTTAGTATCGCTAATATTTGTTTCCGAGTGTGATACACTCATAGTATGAATCTTGAAGATTTAGAGTTATTTAGCTGAGCATCCCGGACAAATGTTGATGATTAGGTGTCAAATAATTAGGTTCGATTTGAATTGGAGTAACTATTCGAATGTTAGAATCATGCTTGACACGATCAGTGAGTCAAACCATGAGCAGGTTTTTGGCTTCACAATCAGATCATTTAACAATCGTACAGAATCAGAAGAGACTCTCCACCGTAGTTCAATACACCGACCTACAAAATAGATCTAGCAAGGAGACGATTCCCAGATTCCCAACGGTGTTACCGTCCTCACTGAGGATCTTAAGAACGATTGAAAAGAAGAGGATATTAGCGTGAATGCCATTAATTAGACAGGATAATCGTGATATAATAGATTAAAGGTTTCAATCGAGAAGGGTTTGGGTTTTCCAAACGAGTACAGATGAACATCTAGGCATCGCACGATCATTTCTATGAAGCTAAGACTAAGAAGTTTTCATGATTTCTAAGAATAGGGAGATTAGGACATGCACAAAGGTCTTCAGCTTTCAAATCCTACTTTTTAGTTCTCATCTTCCTTCCGAAAATTTCTTCGATCTCTTCCTTCTATGATTTCATCTTAATGGGTTAAGTCCTTTCTTCCACTACGTGCTTCTTCTAGTATGCCTCCTTTTCTGGAACGGTTCTTGTATATCAGAACCTCAGTCTTCGAGTAGATCCGTTCATCTTATCTAACGCATGACAAGAGTTTCCCTAAAATGGGATGTGCTATATATACATATTCACGTGAACTGACGCTGGTAGAATCACAAGTTCAAGAAATGATACGGTGTAGGTAATATAAGGAAAGCCTAACTGTAGGCTATCAGCATTCATCGATGAGGGTAAGCAGATACATATGCGGTCATGACTCGTTCTCTTTCATTTGGAAATATGGATGTCTTAGAACAATGTGGACGGAAGCTACTTATCCGCACTTGTCAATGCGGTTGTCATTACCGATTGTCGATCACCTATTTTGCTTGGTCTAGTATTCTGATGTGTAGTTGGTAGTGTTGTACCCAAAGTGTATTCGGATGCATCTTTTATTTTACGGGAGTTCTAGTTCCTGCATAATATAGTTCTCCATATATTTTCTTGAATCATCGGGATACTAGAAGATTGCCTTGTACCGTTGCATCAACACATCTGAAACTCTCTTATCCATGCCCAATCAAGTTCCGCACTTTCCTAAGAATAACGATGCTAGTGGTATAGCTACACGAATCAAGTTTCTGTCAATCCTTTACAACTTTCTCCTAACCCTAAGCATTGACGCATCTCAATGCGGTTTTTACTTCTTCCGGAATCTTATAGCTTCACTATAGCGATTTGTCTCGTATCTCGTGCCTAGTAGTAGTGGCAAAATGACAGACATGTCGAATTATGTCTTACAGATCCTATCCATGAGACTCCTGATTACATGAGATGTGTAGGTCCTCCCACACGGGCTTGACCACAACCTTCGTACTTGCCATATCTGGTTTCAACTGTTATTTGTGAAATGTCGTTTCCTTATAAACACGACTGATAACGATTAAGATGTAGGTAGCATCTTGAAATTGATTAAGTAGGTTACCACCTATAGGAAGAGGATATCACTTATCCTTGGTGACTTTATTTAACTCTTAATAGCCCATCCATAACTGGAGCATTTTATCTTCCTTTCGCAAAGAGCATTAAGTTTCCTCAAGACGGCTTACTAGGTCTTATGACCTGTTTATCTAACAGCTATCGAATCTGCTTTCCTTCCACCAGCTCCTTAATATAAGCTTCAAGTCCAGTACCTCCATTTATATATTCTACTTCTATTCTCCGACTCAATTTCCTTAAGAGCAACCTCAACTGTTGTCTTAAGCTACAGAATTGTTGCAAACGTTCCCACTAATTTCTTCATAATGCTTCCCAATTAAGGTCAACCTTCTAGATGACCCCTTCCCCAGTCCATATTCTCCAAGGTAACTGTGCCCTGTGGGGGTCCATTCGTGAAGCAAGTAACTTTGTTTAGATTCTAATTTCTTATAAGCATATCGATTGTTCCAACGAGATATGGGAGTAAGACTTTTGCTCGAATTCTCGATGGTACGGAGCGTTCTAGGGTAAGGTATTAGAGAATCACTTTAGGAGAGGTGTGAAAATCTTAGAGAGAAATAACACCAACGCTTACGATCAAGGATGATTATGCAGACTTTCTTTGTCTACAATCTGCTGCATGTCTATCGCTTCGTTGTAGTTGGCTCTCAAGTGATTTAACACAAGAGATTTCTTGTAGCTGATCTTCTATGCTTCTTAGTACATCTTTTGGAGCAATACCATTCTTTAAGTTCAACCATGAGTCCTCCCCATGAATTCTTCATTATTATCGACCTCATCGAATCGAACAAGTTTAGGACTTTATCAAGGTGCTCGCTAGTACAAGAAGGTTAACTACCACTCTAATAACTTATCGTATAGTTCGAGATCGTATTCTACTTCAGATCTTCGCGCTCGAATCACGAACTTATCACTCAGGTAGTAGAGGTCTCCAAGTAGAGATAACTTACAAGGTTTTAATTTTTCCGCATCGGCTATCACGCGTTTCCAAAGATGAGGGTTATGCTATAGGGCTTAAGGTAAGTAGCACTACTCGTTAAGAGAATAAATCGAGAACAGAGGGTCAGTGGAAAAATCAGGGATCCACTGAAGTTGTACATTCATATTTTTGTTTTGAAATCTCGAAGGTTAGTTTTTCTCGGTAATTTTCCCTGGCACTTGAATTTGATCTCCGAAGAATCTGGATTTTAGAACGAGGATTCATTTCCTGCGAAATCTGGTGCTCAGAAATTTACCAACAACATGGTCGGCTAAACGCATGGTTAAGATAACTCAACTTAAATTTTGAGTGAAGATTGTCATTAGGTGACTAGCGGTTGAAGATGATGAAAGATTTCACGAGCGTGGTATTGAGAAAGGTGATTATCAATCACAATCGGAGCTGATATTAGAATATTCCTTTGAGTTAGGTGGTTCCATTACAATGAATAGGTAGAGAGAAGTCATATTCCTCAAAGGCTTTGAGAAAATGATCGGAGGAATTCTAGAATCCGGAAGATCCTATGAAGCTTGAACTACTAAGAAAGAATGAAGTGACAAGTCTTTTATGTCATTAACCACGAGAGTCATTTCTTGGAAATTTATTACTCCGGTATGTTCTCCGTTGCACGAGCCTTGTTAGAGAGTCTTCCACTATGTTAAGGAAGTTTGACGAATTCAATGTTGGGTAGGAAGGAAATTTCAGGCATCGCTAAAAATAGTATGGCTAAAGTACACGCACAACGAGATGAAGTGCCATACTCAGCACGAGACCATTTAAGTTTGAGAACATCATTTAATGATCTTCAGAGTCTGATGGACTTATCATCATAATTCCAATAGGAGAGTAGAATAAAAGAGAAGAGGAGAAGAGAAAGGAATAGTTACTGCAACATCGTCCTTGGTAGCTCGTCCAGTGTCAAATGGTTTTCGCCCAGCATGAAAGTTTTGAACCTGAAATTATCGAATATATTCCAAATATCTGTGTTTATTCTTGTATTTATTGGTTCTTTAAGTGTTTTACATTGATATTAGTTTACATGACAGGCCCACCAGAATTCAAGGGTACCTGTAATTCACCATTACGTGTGCACCCGTAATCGTCAATTTACCTTACACTATCATTCTAGTCATTCCCATCATAAGTTCCAAGTTTTGTGTATTTAGGTCCTGGAGTTAAAAATTTCATTTAGTCATCATTTGCAATTAAGCACACTTAGATTCCAATTATGTTAATCATTCAAGTTAACCCAGAAATTGTTTCAAAGTAAGTTTAAGCAAATCAAGCAATAAATGAGCATTCAGGTACATGCTATCCTAGGGAGCAGAACAAATAAAAGGCATCATTGTTAATATCTTATCACTAAATTCCAACATGTATCATCTTACAAATCAGGCATAATAGCAAGTATCATCATTTCAAACAAGTATCAGTGTAACAGTTGTCTCAGGTAACGACACAAGTCGTATCAAGTGTATAGCTAACAACAGTTGTTTCATATAGTGACAGAAGTCAACTGTGCAATCAGACAAGTGTCTCTCCAGGATTTAAGTCCTAATTTATATGCACACCTTTGGTTTCTAATATTCTTAGTACTTGACAATCAGTAGTCCTAAGAGTTTGACAATCAGTAGTCCTAAGAGTCGACTCCCTAAAGATTCCATACTTTCATGGTTTACTCGGGTGCACCTATCATAGGTAATACCCTAATGTATTAAGGTTTCCTATAGAGTAGGGAATTCTTAATGGGATATATGTAATCCTTAAGGTATAAAAGTTAAGACGGGAGTTCTTAAGCGAACCTATTCTTGCTGCAAACTTTGGATCACTGGATCATGGAAACAGCCTACTAGGTTGGTCCTATTGATGGTTACAGCTTAGGTATTGCAAAGCAAACCCACATTTCTACACCATTGGTTCAGCAAAGCTCAGAAGAGTCTTCTTACTAAGGTGGTCCTATGAGGTTCATATGGTTGTAGTTTAGGTCTCGCGAAGCAGACCTACTTCGCTACAACCTTTGGCTCTGATACCAATCTATCACACCCCGGGCCCAGAGAAGCGGGACGTCACGATTAGTAAACAACAACCAAAATGCAGCGGAAACTAAATGGTTTATTAAACAGTGTCACATGATATTACATTAAAATATTGGCTTTATTTCCAATTCACAATGTGCTTCAAACTATGATCTATAGGTGTCGTGATCAATCTCTCGGTAAACATTTCTTGGAGCTTTGATAACTAAGGCTTCTAGGCTCGACTTGTGTCTTTAATCTCTACCCTTATATCTTGCTTCGGATTTGGTAACTTCTATAGCTCAACTATTCTCCCTAGCTGTACCTGAAGACATGCTCAAAAAGTAAATTGTGTCAACATAAAGTTGGTGAGTTCAAGTGCTTAAAGTTTCAAAACAATTAAAAGGAACTACAAGAGTCCACAGTAAAGGTTTTAGAATCCAGTGTGATAGTTATAAAAATCTCATTCGATTTTAAAAACATCATTTTTAGTATCAGTCATTGTGGGGTATCACAATCAACCCTGCACTTGGTCCCCGGCTGGCCTCTTCTAAAGTTATGTTGTACCGGATATTCCCGTAGGAAAGGACCAAGCCTCAGAATAGTGAACCATTCCTGCTAGGATGGTTCACCATAGTATCTTACTTAAAACCTGTTACATGCCATAAATGACCTCAGGATCTCAGTGGGGTACCTCCCTGTGGCGGGAGCCACTGTGCGTGGGGATTCCCTAAATAGATCTATTCACGTAAGAACAAGCGGTTCACAAAAGAATTAATGATTATGACTAAAGTATCAGCAGGTATCCAAAAAAAGTCCCACATACAAGCGTCAAGTAAGCATAACCATAGTTCATAAAACAAAAGATCATGCCAAACAGTAAACAGTATCACACATAAGAGTTTCAGTTTAAAAGGAGCATGCTTCATCCCCAAAACAAAAGTAAAAAGGGGGAACACGAGAACTCACCTAGTTTCCTTATATAATTTCAGAGCTCGGTAAAGAAAAGTGATAACCATCAACAAAGCAATCCTAACCAGGACATATAAGATTCACGTTTAGAATTAGCATGATGTTTATGCGTGCGGTTGAGCTCGTTAGTTGTCTTAAGGTTGGTGATTAGTATCCATAGTGTACCTTAGCTTCTTGCATATTTATTAATGGTCATGAATTGATTCGTGTACATTAGGTTAATTTATGCATTTAATCAAGACTTGAGTCTTAGCATGAAGAATGTAGAAAAATCAATTTATGTCATGGATTCCAAATCTTTATAATTAACTTGCATTAACAATGTAAGTAATATATATAATGTTTCATACGATGTTTATAATGTTCTTGTTCACATCATATTAGTTAACTGGATTGACGCTAAGTAATTTGTATAAAAAGATTGTTACAATTAATATTTATGTCAATAACAATGAGATGGCCAATTACTAATAACGACAAGATAATGGATCATTATAGAATTATAAGCCCATTTGCCATGATTAAGTATGCGTGAACATCTGACAGGATCTCAGCCTCTCGTTTGATCAATCAGATTGGTTGCAGCGGATTTAGCACGTTAATTAGCAATTATAGCAAGAACATAAAAGATATTGCAAGTAAAAGCATAAACATAGAGAGAGAAAAGAGTTCGACAAAAAATTAATTGTTCTATTGCTCAACACGTTCGGCAATTAAAACAGCATGGTTCACCATCCTTTTATAGGCGGCAAAAGGATGGTGGTGATGTCCTTTCTGACATCAACCGATTATTAAAATTACAACTGACGGAACATAAAACTACTGAAGATGTCAACAGCTGACATCTTACAAAAGTGTTCCTATTACAAGTACTGACAAAAGTAAACTACTGAAAGCCTACAACGACTGAAGAACAAACTCTTCAGTCGTTTATAACTACTGATACTATAACAGCTGAAGAACAAGCTCTTCAGCTGTTGTACAACTACTGAAACAAAAAACTACTGAAAGGGAAAAACCATCACAACAACTGAAGAAGACTTCTTCAGCTGTTGTGACAAACTCTGAGTCTTTAGCACTTGTTCTTCAGACTTGGCTTCAGATGATGTAACAGCTGATGACTTCAGTAGATGTCATCAGCTGTTGTCTTCAGTCTTTGTCTTCAGACTTTATGCTTCAGTAGAAGGTCTTCAGTTCTTCAGTTCTTCAGCTTTTGATTCTTCAGTACTTGTCTTCAGTACTTGAAGTCTTCAATACTTGTATGATCAGTACTTCAGACTTCAGTATCAGTACTGAAGACTTCAGTACTGTCTTCAGTACTTTAGAGTCTTCAGCTGTTGTTTTCAGTCTTTGATCTTCATACTTTGATCTTCAGACTTTGTCAGAACAGCTGATGGGAGTCTTCAGCAGTTGTTGCAGTGGCATGTGGGACTTAGAGGTTTTCCTGATCTTGGCTCATTGGTTCTTTTGGTCCAACAAATCCCCCTGAACCAATGCAGCCAAAACCTCTAATTATTTGTTGTCCACTTATTGTTGGCAGAAATATTAGTCTATTTCCTTCTAGATCAGATTAGAAGTTGACCCAGATAAGCACTGGCCTGAGAGGTAGTTTCTAAGGTTTGATTGGCTGAGTATGGATGGGAGCTCTGTTTTGGGGAATTGGACACAGAGCTGTTGTCCCATCCATGAGATCTACCTCCCATGTACTAGCCGGGTAGAATTCTCGGGTGTAGGCCTGAAGAAAGATCATTTGCTCTTCTTTGGTTAGGTCTTCAGGCTCACCTTCGAACAACCCCTCCCGACCGTACAGCTCTGAGATGTACTTGGCCTGTTTTCCATTTTTGAGCTCAACTGTTGTGACTTGCCTGTATGCAAATTCATCAGGATGTCTTCCCTCCAACAACAGGTTGAGCTCATCCCTATGGAAGTTCTCAAGCCTCTTATAGACCAACCCTTTCCTAATCACCCTATTATCTAGCATTGTTTGGGGTGATTGGTTAGCTCTATAGGCTTTCTCGAACTCCTCTACTATTTCCCAGGGGTGATTACAAGAGCCACAGAGATCACTTCATCTACGATTCTCTTAAGTTGGCTCTTGTATCTCACAGGCATAGCTTTTTGAACTATCCTGTGAGCCACCCTAGGATCAGGCCAAGTCCTCACTCTTTCCTTTTCATATTGAAAGGTTTGTTTAAGAGTGAAGAGTCTTAGAGCCTCCTTCTTCATATTCATGATAGAAGTAGAAGCAGCATATGATTTGTCAATGCTTTTCAGCATTGCCTCATCGTGCAATCTTTGCTGCTCCTCTTCTTCTAGTTTTACCCTCACAGTGTCCATCTGTGAGGGGGGAGTGATGGTTTGTGGTTTGGCTTTAGGTAGAGAGATAACTGCTGAAATGGGCAGACTATCCTCCTCATCCTCTCTTCTTCTTCTTCTTGCAGCCTCAACACCCTTCTCTTCTTCTTCAAGGGTGGATCATTGGCTGCGGGTTTTGATGGTGAAGGGGTTGGTTTTGTGGGTTGTGGTTTGGTGGTTGGTGTAGGAATGTTGGCAGGCACTGCTAGCAATTATAGAGATGAGTGATGGTTTGGTCTGTTTTGCCAGCAGTGTCCTGTTCCCAGCACCGGCTTCGGAGAGGGCCTCAGCGACCAGTCCTTTAGTGAAATCACCAGCTGAACAGATCTTGGCGACTATAGCCAAGATTCTGTCCCTGGTCCATGCTTTAACATCAAGGACTGGCCTGCCTAGATACTTCGAAATGAATCTACTCATAGCCTCGAGTCTCTTTTGTCCTCTTGGCTATAAGTAGACCATCGGTGTTCGATCTCCATAGTCTCCATCTTCCTGAGCTCCTGATCGAGCATGGCAGTGTCCTTGTCAAAGCCTTGCCTGAACAGCTGAGCAATGGCAGAGTCCATTGATTTGCTCTGTTCAGCATCAGCTCCGTTGAGCAGGTCAGCTGCTAGATCAGCTCAGCAGAGTCAGCCACTCCTCTCCCTTTTTCTTATAAGTGACATAAGTGACTGAAATCCTTTGGATTCCAGCCACTTCTATATGCTCAACCTCCCTCTCTTTCTCTCTCCCCTTTCTCCCTCACCCTACTACTCTCCTTAGCCCTCTCCCCTCAACCACCACCTCTTTCTCTGCCTCTAACTCCTCCTCTCCCCTCTTCCTCTTGGCTTGCACTGATGTCTCCCCCTTTTTGGGTGCATTGTTGGGGTTTGACTATCAGCAAGCGCCTTAGTAATCGCAACCTCCACCATAGGTTGGATATAAGTGGGAAGCCTCTCATTAATGGTTTGAATGACTATATCTTTTAGTATGGGGTGATGAGAGGCAGGGATTTCTGGAGGATAGCATCCAGCTGCTCAGGGGGTCCTGACCCTGAGAGCTAGTTCCAGAAGCAGGGGCTGGTGGCCGAGTTTGTGGGAGTGGCTCAGTGTTTGTGAGACCCTCGGTGAAGGTGCCATCTGTGGGGTTGTGGTGGCAGATGGACTTCTATCTTGAGTCATCTAGCAAGCAGCTCTTTGAGTCTGCGTATCTCATCCTTTAAGATAGTGTTGTGAGCTACAACATCGAAGAAGAAGCTCAGGTCATCATCAGTATGAACTGAATCACCTGACCTCCTGACAATGTCAGGATGTACATGCTCTGAGTGTGGCTCAGTAATAGCATGTGCCCCTTGTTCATGGTACTGGGGACTTCCAGCCTCCGGATTGGATCATCATCGGCAGTTGCCTCTGTGAGGTCTTATTGATGTTACCAGCTTCACCCTGCTCAGATGTTGATGCAGAGGAAGTGGCAGCCTCACCAGATTGTCCTATCTCCCTAGCCACACTGGGAGATTGGACTTGTGATTCTCTGTGCTGTGGGCTCCCACCGGCACTTGTATCCACCCCCTCTTCGGTTGGAGTCTCCCCAGTTGTGATGGGTTCTGGGGAGAGGGTGGAGTGCTCAGATGGTCAGCACTTTGGCTATTGCCAATGAAGGGCTTTGTGGGGCGGTCTCATCAGTAGATGGCTCGAAGCAGTGTGCACAGGGGGAGGACTGTGCTTTTCAATGGCAGTCTTCTCAAGTGAGATAGACCCCAGAAGTGTGGCTGCCCCAGAAGTGGTTGCATCAGGCTCCTGTTGAGAGGAAACCTGTGCGGTTATGGTGGGTGGAGTCGTGGTAGCTGCTGGGAGAATCGAACCAGCAGCCACATCCTGCATTTGTGTTGCAGGGGCATCCTCAGGGGACTCATTTCCCTGAGTAGCCTTTTTGGGCTTCTTTTTGGCTTTTGGCTTGGTGGGGACTTTGGATTTGGAGGTGGAGGCTGTGGGTTCCTGCTGCGTGGTTTTTCGCAGCCGCCAGCCTGTTTTGAGTGTGTGGTCAGTGTTGTGCCTGGAGTATACCTCGGCTAGAACAGCCATGGCAGGACCCCAGTGCCAACTAGTCCCTCAGCCTGAAGCTGGTTTCTATCATGGCCATTATGAACCAAGGATACAAGATCCATCGGTTAGAACACTGGTTTTGTGGCCATATCCTTGATTCCAAAAATATAATATCTGTTAAGTTTAAAGGTTGTTTTTCAAGGATAGAAACAATACCTGTTGCCACCTTGTTGACATCTGGTCCCATGAAGAGGTTTTGGGAGCCAGACACACGTTCACCATATGAAAATGAGGCGTTGGGGATCAGGAAAGTGTTTCTTCAACAAGGTTATGGCGGAGAGGTCACCCTGGTAGTCGTTGGATGTGAAGGATAGATCCAGGGCACCTTTGGGGTAGGAGGTTGGGTAGGTGGCATCCTCCAGCTTTAGGGTTGGCGCAGGGTAGCTGGAGTGATAACCACGGGTGGTTGTTGACGGAGGACCGGAGAGAGACCTCGCCATCCTGCTCTCCGGTTTGGACGGTGTGTCGTCTAAAACTCCGTCAGGGAGTCGGTGTAGATAGTAGGGTTCAAAAGGAATGCCGTTTGGTAAGGTGAGTCGTGCATCAAGATCGACGGCATGGTGAAATTTTGGCCATAATGGCGATTTGGTGAGATGAGCGACACAGTTGTGTCGAGGTTCAGTTGCATGGTCGCCATTAATGGTGTATGGGAAGTTCAGAGGTTTTGAAAGGTTAGGTCAAGTGAGGAGTAAATGCTCTGAACGTTGGGTATTTATAGGGTAGGGCAAAGGCTGAAGAAAATCTACTGAAGGTTTTGGTGTTAGTTATCAGTTTTGTAACGACTGATGACGTGGTCTTAACCTTCAGTGGTTGTAACATCTGAGGACTTGGTGTTAGTCTTCAGTAGTTAAAACTACTGAAACCTTGGTTTTGTCCTTCAGATGTTGTAAACGGCTGAAGAGTTATTCAGTCTTCAGTAGTTATGAACTACTGAAGACCTAATATTCTCTTCAGACGTTGTAACAACTGAAGACTTGGTGTTAGCCTTCAGTAGTTGTGAACTACTGATATCAGTAGTTATTCGAACCACTGAGACATGGTTTGTCCTTCAGTTGTTTGGGTATGAAACAACAGCTGTTGGCATCAGCTGATGAGAAATTACTCATCAGCTGTTTCCGTCAAATCAGTTGTTTCATGCTAGCCTCTCACACTTACTCATCAGCTCTTTGGCTGACTTTCAGATGTTTCATTGACCCTTCAGCTCTTGTGAATATTGGCCTTCAGCTCTTGTGATCAGATGTTCACAAGTGCTGATGATATACTCTTAAGAGCTGGTGAACAAATTTGTCTTCAGTACTTGTGTAAGATTACACATCAGTACTTGTGAGCAAAATTTGGTCTTCAGTACTTATTTGTTTGAAAATCATACATCAGTAGTTGTAATCCACCTCACTACATCAGTTGTTTTCAATAAATAATGTACAGCAGTACTTTGAGTCAATTAGTCTTCAGTAGTTGTGAAAGAGCTGAAGACTAAATTACTCATCAGTACTTGTATTTGACCTAATGCTCATTAGTAGTTGTGAATTGAGAGCATCAGCATTGGTCAAATATTCTAGCTGCAGCATACCTAGCCTTAGTACCAAGTTTTGGAATGTGGCACTATCTAAAGGCTTGGTAAAATATCTGCAAGCTCATCAGCACTAGGAACAAACTTAGGATCAATCAGACCTTTTTCATAGCAATCCCTGATAAAATGATGTCTGATCTCAATATGTTTAGTCCTAGAGTGCTGGACTGGATTTTTGACAATACAAAGAGCTGAAGCACTATCCATTAGTAATGGAGTCTTTGTCTCAGTAATGCCATAATCCAGAAGTTGATTCTGAAGCCAGAGTATCTGAGAGGTACAACTTGCAGCAGCAATGTACTCAGCTTCAGCAGTGGATGTAGCAATTGATGTTTGTTTCTTACTCTGCCAAGAAACTAAACAATTGCCTAGGAATTGGCAACCACCAGAAGTGGATTTTCTGGTGTCTTTGCATCCTGCATAGTCACTATCAGAGAAAGCAACTAATTTGCAAGAATGCCCAGTTGAATACCAAAGACCTAGTGATTGGGTACCTTGCAGATATCTAAAGATCCTTTGACTGCAATCAAATGGGATTCTTTAGGTGCAGCCTGAAATCTAGCACAAGCACATGTTGCAAACATGATGTCTGGTCTAGAAGCTGTAAGGTACATCAAGGACCCAATCATACATCTGTAAAGGTTTCATCAACCGCTTTACCTTTCTGATCTACATCTAGTGTGTGAGCTGCTCATGGGAGTAGAACAGGGCTTACAATTTTGTAAATCAAACTTATTCAACAACTCTTTTGAATATTTGGACTGATGGATAAAGATTCCATCATCCTGTTGTTTGATTTGCAAACCTAGAAAGAACTGTAATTCTCCCATAGCACTCATTTCAAACCTTAGCTTCATGAGCTTTGTAAATTCATCACACAACTTTGGATCAGAGGATGCAAAGATGATGTCATCTACATAAATCTGAACAAGGAGCTTATGTTGTCCCACAGTCCTGATGAATAAGGTTTATCAATGGTGCCTCTAGTGAACTTATTTCTAAAAGAAAAGTTGATAGTGTCTCATACCAAGCTCTAGGAGCTTGCTTCAGCCCATAAAGAGCCTTATCAAGCTTGTACACCAACAATCAGGATGTTTATTGTCCTCAAAGCCTGGTGGTTGACACACAAATTTCTTTTTATTTTCCATATAAGAAGGCACTTTTGACATCCATTTGATAAACCTTAAGACTGTGAAAGGCAGCATAAGCTAAGAATAGTCTGATTGCTTCCAGTCTGGCCACAGGAGCAAAGGTCTCATCATATCGATGCCTTCCTCTTGTGCAAACCCTTGAACAACCAGTCTAGCCTTGTTCTTGACAATTTGGCCCTTCTCATCTCTGTTTTGTTCCTAAATACCCACTTGGTGCCTATAGCACACTTACCTTTGGGTAATGGAACAAGCTCCCACACTTGCTGTTTCTTAAACTGAAGAAGCTCAAGCTGCATAGCTTCCACCCATCCTTGTCTCTTAAAGCATATGATAGTTCTTTGGCTCTTGCTGACTGATGAAGAGAGCATAGAAGCAGAAGTTGGACAATTGATTCCTGGTTGAAACTCCAGCATGATATCACCAATGATTTGAGATGTGGGGTGATTCTTGAGCTCTTGATAGACTATGATATCTGTGCAAGTGTTTGTAGACCCATCAGCAGCAACAGATGGTGATGGAGATTCCTGAAACCATGTAGAGGATGGCAGCTCAAACGAAGTAGAGCAAGCAGAAATCTCATCAGCATTTATAGTGGATGGAGCTGCTGAGGCTACAGGCAGCATCAGGTTCAGTGGACTCAGGAAGGTTGTCACTAAACCTGAAGAGGTGAGTACTGACTACATCATCATCAGTACCACCAGGTGAAGATCTGTTGACAGGCTCAACAGATGGAGGTTGATAAGGAACATATTACATATTGTCCAGATCAAACAACTCCACAGGGTTTTGTGGAATCTTGTCCTTTGGAGATTCATTGAACTTAACATGCAGAGTTTCTTCAACCCCTTTGTTCTACAGTTGAAGACTCTGTATGCCTTGCAAGTTGATGAATAACCAACAAAATACCCTGCATCCACCTTACTAGCAAACTTCTGGAGTGGTTTGCTAGTGTTGAGAATGAAACATGGACACCCAAAGCTCTAAAGAATGAAATCAGAGGCCAAATGATGAAGAGCTTCATAGGAGTCTTCATCAACCTCTTATTCACTAAAGCTCTATTTTGTACATAGCAAGCTGTGTTGACAGCTTCAGCCCAAAAGGTCAGTGGCAGCCCTGAGTCAGCCAACATTGACCTTGCTTGCTTCAATGAGAGTCCTGTTCTTTCTCTCCACCACTCCATTCTGCTTAGGAGTTCTAGGAATACTAAACTGCCTTTTAATTCCCTTGGACAGGTAGAAGTCATCAAGTGTGTGGTTTCTAAATTCTGTTCCATGTCACTCCTCACACCTTGACCTGTAGGAATACTGCTTTTCTACAAGTAACACAAGTTCATTATAGTCTTGGCTGCTTCATCCTTGGAGTGCAAGAAGAAGTCATACAAACCTGGAGTAATCATCCACAATTACCAGGCAGTATTTCTTCTTTGCCATGCTCATCACTCTGACAGGACCAAAGAGATCCTGTGCAGGAGCTGCAAGCAGGCAGTGGACTTTGGTTCTTCTATTGAAGGAATGAAACTTTGTGTTGTTTTCCTTTCAAGCAAGCAGTGCAGTCATCTTCACACTTGAACTCCTTCTGAGGCAATCCTCTACTAAACCATGGCTTATGAGCTGATTCTTGTTCTTGAAATTAACATGACCCAGCCTTCTATGCCATAGTGTAGACTCTTGAGGAGATGCCTTGGAGAATAGCAAGGATGGCCTTTTAGATCTATCTTTTGGAAAGATCTAAGGCATACACTCTTCCTGTCCTTTTGCCTTCAGAGAGTGTGTTCATCCAATGCCATTGTCAATCAAACTCAGAACTTTGGATGACAGAATCCGACAGTTCTGGCTTGTGAAAAGGGGCAACATGTCCTTTGTCACACATTTGACTGACACTCAAGAGGTTGTACTTGAGATTCTCCACATGGTTAACATCATCAAACCTTATTTCCCCATGGAAACAAAGCCTTTTCGATGATGTAACCCTTTGCATCATTGCCAAAGGAAACAAATCCCTCTTTCCTTGAGAGTAGTCATTAAGAAGGGAGCTGCTTCCTGTCATGTGCATGGATCCTCCACTGTCTACATACCAGATGCTTCTATGGCATTTGAAGAAACCTGCAAACACAACCATGTGTTAGTTGGTCTTGGAGACCCAAACCTGCTTGGTTTTGGGTCTGTTCTCAGCTACAGGTGCAGCACTAACAGTTGTGTTAAGTGTGACAGCCTGAGGTGAAGAAGATGGTGCAGAAGAGGAACCCTTTGGCTTGGGCTTCCTTTTCTGTGGTTTCAACACAAGGAGCATCTAAGTGGTTGACTCTTCCCCCACTAGTTGCTGAACCATCATCACCAGCTGTGTCTGATTTTGTGATAAGCCTTCAGCTCTTCAGACACATGGAGTTTGCTGATGATGGATTCCTATGTTGTACCATCTTTTTCTGAGCAACCTCAGCTATTTTGCCTGAGTAACCCCTACCTTCTTTTTGGATTTAGCTTTGGGCTTAGGGATTCAGGCTTGGATGTTGCTAGTACAAACTTGGTTTCAAACTCATTCTTCATTTATTGACGTCCTCATTGATTTTCTCCTTCTGTTTGAGTTTGGAACCCCTTTTGTACCAGCAATCATCTGTAAGATGATTGAACAAAGCCACATATCTCACATGGCTTCTTCTTCATCTTATGCTGATCATCAGCTGAAGAGGATTTAACTGCTGAAGACTTGTTCTTCAGCTGTTTGCCATCGTACCAGCAGTTTTCTTCCTAGTGCCTGCTTTCCTGGTATCCTCTTTAGCTGTCTTCAAACCTTTCCCACTGTTAGTTTTCTTCTCTTTAGTGCTAACAGTATTTGAGGTTTGAACTTTAGATGTTGTCACTTGCTCTCCAGTACCTTCAGTACTTCTAGTGACAACACCTGAGTTGATCAGCCTTTTGGTCATGACACAGTCCATTTGAACCATCAACTATTGTAGCATCAGCTGATTGGTTTTGGCAGAGTTAATGCTGACTTCTATCTCTGATGATGCTGATTTAGAAGATAGTAGGTCACATGATGAGAAGGATTGGTTATTGCTCTCCCCATCAGATTCAACTTCTGCTCTTGAAGTGAAATCTGTAGGAGGAGCAGTGTGATTGTAACCAATGCCAAACTTCACATTGGAAGCTGATTGCTTGCTAAGAAGCATTTCAAAACCCTTGCATGATTGCACCCATCGATCACACTCAACTTGGGTGGTTGCAAGAGTTTCCTTGAGGTCTCTGTACTTCTCTAGAAGTACATCTTCCCTAGCTTTATCATCTTTGATTTGGCATTTAAGCTTGTAAATCTAATCATTTTTATCTTTGAGTACAGCCTCAAAATCAGCTTTTCCTTTGAAATAGTGTGCTCAAGCTCAAGATTTTATCTATTAAAGCTACATTTGCTTCTCTAATAGAAGCAAATGCTGCTATGCATGATTCTGAACAAAGCTTGGCTTTTGCCTCAGTGGATACCTGAGATGAGCGATTCGATGATGACCCCTCAGCAGACTCAAGGGCATCAGAGCAAGATTCCAAAAAGGTTGGTCACCACCATGTTGACCAGCACCTTGGAGAGTTGTTCCTGACCAATAGCTCTTCTGGTAGAGTACTTCAGTCAACAACACTTGGGGTGAAAAAGCTATGTTGTTGAGGTTGTGTGTGATGATGAGATTGGGAAGATTGAGGCTCAGGAAGAGCATGAGGTGGTTGAGCCGAGGGTGCTTGAGCTTGACTAGGCTGAGGCATGTAGTAACAGGGGTAAGGATATGGCATATGACCCTGTGGCACAAAATAAGCAGGTGGTGCTTGTGCTTGTGATGGATGGCCAGAACTGGAGGAAGGTGCCCTCTGTGCTGTGAGCTATGCTGGGAAAAGTCACAAAGGTGCAGAGGAGTTAGATCCAGACGATCTACACTCTCTTGCAAAGTGTCCAAGCCTTTGGCACTTGTGACACTCTCAACTTGCTCTTGTCAAAACCAACTTTGGTTTTGCCAGAGAGTCCAGGGAATTTCTACCTGTTCTCTTGTAGAACTTTTGAGAGCGGATATTTATCATTGCCATTTGGTTCAAAATATCCATCTCTTCCAGATCATCATCTGGAATGCCCTTCAAGTCCTCCATCAGAAAACACAAGTTGTCACCACCACCTCCTGAACTACTACACCAACAAAAGCTTGTTATGAGTTGGTAGAAAAATCAAAATATGCTCATCATAAGAACTTCTGATGAAGCATATTCTGACTCGTGACTTATCAAGCAGCATTACCTTGGACAAAGTCATCAGCGAGCTTGCCAGAAGAGGACAACTTCCTCTTTGCTCTATCTCTCTCTCAAAAGTGAGTAGTTTCCCATGAAGTTGGGTGAGAGATAGAGTTTCCAGATCAGCACTGGAGCGTAGGACATGGTATATGTGTCCATCTCTCAGGTAGTGACCTGAGGAACCTGTTGTTCATCTGGCTGTTGAAGTATCTTATTTGACCATCTTCAGCTCAGAGATCAAACAAGAGAACCGCTCAAACTGCTGGGTCAGAGTCTCACCCTTTCTATATGAGATGTCTCATATTGTTGGGCGAGGATTTCCCTATTGTTTGCTAAGACCGAATCAGTTCCTCCAAATTGTTCCTTTGAGAGCAACCCTAGGTCATGAGCGACTCATGATGCAAGAGCCCTGAATAAATCTCATTAGGAATAGCCATGGCTAAAATTCCATGGGCTCTAGCATCAATTTCGAACAGCTTTAGATCTTCGTCCGAATATTGTTTAGTTTCTTTCGCGCAACCTGTTCATTAGATTCAGGGACGCTGACCATAGGATTGTATGGTCCATGTACCACTGACTTCCAACAACCAGCACTGTTGACAGCCAAGTGGTGAAGCATACGTCTTTGCCATATGTTATACTCGTTCCTAACAAGCATCGGAGGCTTGGTTGAGGAACCAGTATTGTGAGGATCATTAGTTGTATCGTCATCTCAGGTTTTAGTCAAAAAAAGTAAACCAAGACAAACATAACTCAACCACCAGAGGACCTCAAGATTTTGGCCAGAAACAGCAGGATCTCACTCTCTATGGCTAATTCTTGGCCAATTGCTAATCGATCAAACAGAGAGATCAAAAGAGTAGTTGCAAATGATCAATAGTAAATCGATCAATGATTAACCTGCTCTGATACCATTTGATAGGATCTCTGTTGGAGCATATATAGTCTATATAGTGTGTCCGTCGCTTGACGAATAGTCTAGGCTTAATGTTATACACTTGTAAACACATGGAACTGGGTCAATCGCAGGAGCATATGCGAATGAGACTCAGTCGTACGACTGAGCCATGCTAAGGGGCCAGTCGTGCGACTGGTCCATTAGCATGACTCAGTCGTACGACTGAGTCTCATTCGCATATGCTCCATGCTGTGCAAATGACCCAGTTTCATGTGTTTACAAGGTGTATAACATTAAGCCTAGACTATTCGTCAAGCGACGGACACACTATATATGACTATATATGCTCCAACAAATTCCTCCTTGGACGTTGCTTGCGAATAGTAGATAAACACCTCTTACAATCTTCAGTCAATCTTTGCTCTGGTTTCCAATAGAATCAAACGAACAACCATATTAGCCAACATTGCAGATCCGTCAGGTTACCACAATATCCCTGAAATGAATTAGGCACAATAGCTTTCGTTTACTTTGCAGAACACCATCATAGCAGTAAGATTCCCCAAATGACTGATTTTTCCAGATAATGACATGACCAGTTTCCATTGCTTCAATCTTCACACAGTCTAACCTGTTTAACATTAACAACTGTAGAAATTCCCTCACATTCAGCATATCCCAATATATAAACGTTGTGCTCTCCTAACGTCTTCATACGGTGTATTGGGCAAAAGGTTGAAGGTTCCAATCCATAGCCGATAATATCAAACAAATCAGCATGCACGAAGATTCATCATCAGAAACCTGCTCACATCATCACTTTCTGATTGCGTCTGTAATTTCTCTATCCATGGATTCTCCCTAAGAATGAATCCTCTCTGTACGGATATAAATATAACTTGATTGGCCCTAAATAGTCAGATGCTCCTGACTACCCCACAAAATCAGTACCGACAGCTGATATCTCTCTTCTCTCTCTTTCGTGTTCTAACAACATTCACCTATTCTGGAAGTCCAATGAATATGGGTATCCCTCGAACTTATTTGACATAAAACTCAGGGTGAATGTGCTTTGCTCATCCTCAACTCTTGCATAGACTCTCCAGAAGAATCTTCACTATTGACCCGAAAATGATCCGAAAATGACCCGATAATTTTCCCAAAAAAATTTATTTTACCAAATTTTCAAAAGGCTTCCCGACTGATAAAAATGGTTTAGGGAAAAATTCGTGCAAGAAGCTGTTCCAGACTCTTTTTTTTTTTTGGTCTGGTACACAGCTCATTCGTGCGACTAAACAGACGAATGAAGACATACGTGCGAATGGTGATTCGTGCGAATGGACACTCCGAATGGTTCAGTAGTACGAATGGATAACACGAAAGGGTCAGTCGGGCGATTGAAGTACACGAAGGGTCATTCGTGCGACTGGTCATTCGTACGAATGGACATACGAGTGGTTCAGTCGTGCGATTGAGGCCCAGTCGCATGGCCCAATCGCATGAACGGGTCTGAACGCAGAAAAACCAGATCTGCAGCCGCCACAAGGCTGCTGAAAAACCCTAATCGATGATTTGGACGAGACACGGCACAATAATTGTGCCACCGGATTCGTTTTATGATCTGAAGAAGATTCCGAGTCCGCTTTTAACAAAATAAACATCACGCGCAATGAGATTTGACCAAAACAAGATGAACACGAAGTGGGTTTAACGTCAAGATTTGAACTTTGATCCAGAAATCAAGAGCTCGGGTTGCTAGAATGATTGTTAGATCATTCTAGCAGTAAACCTGCTCTGATACCAATTGTGAAGTCACTGGATCGATGCAACATCCAAGCGTGTTCTTGACGGAAGGATAAACAACCAAAAGACAATCAATGATACGAACAATAATCGAATGATTTTATTGATAAAACATAACGATTTTAAGCTCGTTACAACTTAAGAATCAAGTCTTTGGCAAGGGGAGATCGAGCATGATCTCCCCTCTCATCCGGCAGCGCCTGGGCGCCGGGAACACTATGAAAACCCCTAGGTTTCTACACATTGAAACTGGTATATATAGGCCTCGGCCCATATTAGATGCGACTGGGCCCATTCGTGCGATTGGACCATGCGTATGGTTCAATCGTACGACTGGACCATTCTTATGGTTCAGTCTTACGAATGCCCCAATCGCATCTCTCAGTCGCACGACTGGTCCATTAGCATGACTCAGTCGTACGACTGAGTCTCATTCGCATATGCTCCTGCGAATGACCCAGTTTCATGTGTTTACAAGGTGTATAACATTAAGCCTAGACTATTCGTCAAGCGACGGACACACTATATATGACTATATATGCTCCAACAATCTCAGTCTCTCGTTTGATCAATCAGATTGGTTTGCAGCGGATTTAGCACGTTAAATAGCAATATAGCAAGAACATAAAATATTGCAAGTAAAAGCATAAACATAGAGAGAGAAAAGAGTTCTGCGAAAAATTAATGTTCTATTGCTCAACACGTTTCGGCAATTAAACAAAACATGGTTCACCATCCTTTTATAGGCGGCAAAAGGATGGTGGTGATGTCCTTTCTCTGACATCAACCAATTATTAAAATTAAAACTGACAGAACATAAAACTACTGAAGATGTCAACAGCTGACATCTTACAAAAGTGTTCCTATTACAAGTACTAACAAAAGTAAACTACTGAAAGCCTACAAAGACTGAAGAACAACTCTTCAATCGTTTATAACTACTGATACTATAATAGCTGAAGAACAAGCTCTTCAGCTGTTGTACAACTACTGAAACAAACAAACTACTGAAAGGAAAACCATCACAACAACTGAAGAAGACTTCTTCAGCTGTTGTTGACAAACTCTGAGTCTTCAGCACTTGTTCTTCAGACTTGGCTTCAGATGATGTAACAGCTGATGACTTCAGTAGATGTCATCAGCTGTTGTCTTCAGTCTTTGTCTTCAGACTTTATGCTTCAGTAGAAGGTCTTCAGTTCTTCAGTTCTTCAGCTTTTGATTCTTCAGTACTTGTCTTCAGTACTTGAAGTCTTCAGTACTTGTATGATCAGTACTTCAGACTTCAGTACTTGTTTTCAGTACTTTGTCTTCAGCTGTTGTTCTTCAGTTCTTTGATCTTCATACTTGGATCTTCAGACTTTGTCAAACAGCAGATGGGAGTCTTCAGCAGTTGTTACAGTGGCATGTGGGACTTAGAGGTTTTCCTGATCTTGGCTCATTGGTTCTTTTGATCCAACAACATCTGTTAACCTAATGTATCTATTGTACAAATATGTCTTTTTGTATGCAGTTTTACATCCCGAAGTATTGTAAGGAATTAACGTGACATGAAGTAATTTCTTTGTATAATCAATGACAATGTTATAACCGATTCCCCCAAAATGTAATGCTTCATATATTTATCTAGGTTGAATTCGAATAAATAACGTTCATTTCCGTTTATAATTCACGTATTTTATAGCCTTTATATTAGAGCTCAAATAAACGTATGCAAATATAATTCAATTTCAATGTGTTGCGTGTGCGATTATACCTTTCGCTCGGTTCACGTTCGCTAACC
Organism: Flaveria linearis; assembly: GCA_024085815.1. Lineage (NCBI taxonomy): Eukaryota > Viridiplantae > Streptophyta > Magnoliopsida > Asterales > Asteraceae > Flaveria > Flaveria linearis. The sequence continues at coordinate 45,717,320 of CM044014.1, read as the reverse complement.
CACTCGTATTGTTCTTGATGTTGGCTACCCGTTGACCTCGGTTGACCGAGCTTGACCAAAACTTTACCTTGCCATCCTATCACGACCGCAACCCCTAACAACGACGACCACAACCATTAACAACAACCACACGATCAAGACCACTCCAACACTACAAAAACGCCATTTCAACTACTATTTCCTACGATCATTCTAATCATCTTTTGGCCATTATCAAAGTGGACCAACTCGCCACTCCATTTGATAACCCAAACCAACATCCATATTCACATCCTTCCCCATCGATTGCCACAACCACGACGGCCAGCTGAATCACAACCAACACCATAACCGACAACCACAGTCGACATGCACACTGATATACCACCTTTAACAGCCCCAAATATACCTCGAATAACAACAACACCCAACAACAGACAGAATCGTAGCCAATATGAACCATAACAAACAACAACACAACCCCAATCACAGATTACCACACTATTACTGTTGTTTTGCAACCATTACCCAAATACCAACCACATGCAGCCCCAACCATCACCACAACCGAAGCCACTGCTACCTTGGGCAGCCTTTGGGTGCCCGAAATCGACCATAATCATCAACACCTACAGCCACAGCCGGCATGCACACCCGATACACCAACCTCACTGCCACCAACAACCGCCAACATTCACAGCCAACAATCATCACCATGCCCGACAACCACACCCAAAATTCTCACAGCTCACCTCTCTTCCTCCCTTCTCTGATTTTATTTTTGTTTCCTAACCCGAAAGTGAATATCATGTTGTTTATATACTAGGGTTAATGAAACGGGTTCGGTTCGCACACGTTCGTTAGGGTTTTCATGTAACGTTAAAACTTCACTTCCCGATAGATTCCATGATAGAAAACGTCATTAATATTCCAAGATTAATAATTTTATTGTATTTAAAACATGCCGAAAGAATCAAACGAGTTGTAAATTATCGCGTATTAACACGTTAAACAGTTTTTATACGTTTTTATCGAATGAGCGATATTATGATCTTTTAGTGTCAAATTATATGAAATTAAGTATTTGATGATATTTCGTGCACTAATTTCCCATGTTAGTCATGTTAAAGCCTTATCTGACGAATTCTCCGGTTTGACCTGATCGTAACCCGGTTCGCGTCACGGTTGCGTTTCGGAACGCATGTATTCCGGACAATGTATTACTCACCAAATCTACTATGTTATGATAATAAAAAATGGTTAGACGAATATTTACGGAGCTACGGGACTCGGTTGTCATAGCAAACGTCAGTTAAATGCCGGTGAAAACCGGTATTCGCGTTTCACTACGAAATTTTGTTGTTTATGCATGATTGATGAAAAATTTTAGCAAGAATTATTTATGATATCGTTAGCATTAACAAGGATTTGGATTGGATGACAAGCCATTATAAGAAATTCTAATGGAATTCAGACGTTAGTACGCGTTAAATTGCCGGATTTTACCCGGTATGGGTTCTGAATCTGTTTTCGATTTGGATCTTTTCCATAGTTGTTTCAAATCACATAAGAATTCGTTGTTTCATGGTTTCTCATTCAACTAATTCGTAAACATGCATTTGGGCCTTAAATGGGCCTTGTTTGTATGTTCGGGCCCTTATTGGGCTTATTGGGCCCAAAAGGCTAGTTTCGTTTTGCAAGATTTCTTTGGTAAGCACAAATCAATCCGGACCTTTATTGGGTCCTATAATACATTAAGCTTTCTAATTGTTCTATAATACATACCCTTTGCTCTGTATTCATTCGTATGAATATTGTTGGTTTGTTAGAACATAAAATCATAGTTTAACCATTTAAACTTTCTGAAAATGCAGCGGAATTACAACTTTATAAACTCGTTTATAAGCTGAAAAATATGTTCATTAGATGACCATATTAATGTATAAAACAAACCCAAAGAACGAAGGATCATTTATGTGAATTAGCAAGCTATGAACATATGTAAAACTACATAAAATCACAGCTACATAGAGCTGTGAAACTACCTTACTGCAGCAGCAAAAAGTCGACCAAAATGATGTTGGAATGTTGCTGAAAATGGCCAAGACTTCAAGAGTAGAAGTCCTCAAGCTTGTATACCCCAAGCCTCCTTGCAAACACCTTCTTGTTAGGAAGAAACTACACCAAAATGTAAGGCCCCGTTCCCGGGAAACCTCACAGTTGGCAATTCATAGCATAAAATCAGTTTAATAACAAAATATTGCAGCGGAAAATAATTAAACATTCATTTAAAACTTAAAAACCCCATTGTACTCATACATTTGTCCTTTAAATGTAAACAAAACATATTCCTTGTTCATTAATTACAATAAAGACTTCATTAACAGGAATGCCACCCATATCTCCCCAAGTAGCTTCGTGGTGCCATCCTCAGCATCAACGCTTACCTGTCCACTATTATGCATAAAAAGTCAGCTACGCTGAGTGAGTTCTAGTTTATATAAATAAGAAAATATAATCTTTTATCCTTCATATAATGAACACGCATACATCATACTACAAACATTACTTGCATCACATTAAGCGCATTCATTATCTTTCATTCTTTTATTATGTTTCACTTCATCATAGGCGAGATTGCACAAAGCAAGAGCTCCATGCTGATCGACAACGAATGTCAATCCCCGTCATTACACGTTATCCATGGTCGCTACCCCCGATGGTTGATCGATCCCCGTCGGTACACATCTTCATGGTAGCTTCCCCCGACAGTTGATCCACACTGCTAGGCACATAGCCCGCTCATGAATATGGATCCATCATCATACATTAGACTCACATAAGTGAAGTCTATCATAGTGCTTGCAAGACTTTTCATCATCAAACGGCCCCGGGGGTAACATTTGTTAAGTTTCACTTCTCATTAATATTATCTTTCAATTAATATATAATACGTAACTTATTAAGTACACAACATACCAAGTACTAGTCATCATAACACGTATCCGACCCTCCGCAGGACAGCGGGGGTTCGGGGGCGGCAGCCCCTGACAGCGGGGTCCTAGGGGCAGCAGCCCCTAGTGGGGTCCAAGGGGCAACGCCCCTGGCTGGGGTCCAAGGCGCCCGAAAATATTTTGAGCTATTTAAATATCACATTTTACTTTAGAAAAATGTATTTCCTTGTTAAAACACCTTGAAATCCTTATCTTGAAAACCTTATGTTTACTATGCATAATAGACCCAAAAACAAGGAAAAACATTTAAATAAGGGGATCTAGAACTCACCTGAACTTAGCAAATAGCTTCAATCCTAGGTTATTTAAGCTATAGTCCAAATACTCTAGCTGCACGAAAGTTAATACACAAAAACGTCATTTTCCTCATAATTTCGCTCATAGTTTCGCTGGCAGTTTCGCTGGCAGTTTCGCTGCCAGTTTCACTGGGCAGCACTTCTGCTAGTTTCGCTAGACAGATTCGCTGTCTTGAGCGCCCAACTTTCGTTGGAATTTCCTAGTTCCGCAATGTCTAAGGGTCAACCTGGGCACTGGCGAACTTATCAGCGAAACTGTAGTTTCGCCCTAGCGAACTGTAGTTTCGCCCTAGCGAAACTGTAGTTTCGCTGGAACTTCTCTTAGTTTCGCCCATAGTTTCGCTGGATGAGTGCATAGTTTCGCTGGATCGGGGCACAGTTTCGCTGGATGCATATCAATGACGAACCAGCCCGTTTTTAACCCGAAATCTTAACTTTTTACGTCCAAATCCTTGGTTTACCTTTCATGAAACCATTTCTAACAATTTTACACGTTTTCATATGTAAAAATTTGACCTTTATGTGTTTCTTTGAGACTTTTAAAACCCCAAAACCCTAGAATCCGGGTTTGATCTACAGAAGGCATTATAGGTCGATTCTTACCTGGATTTGTTGCTCCTCTCTTGAGATTTGTTGCACAAACACCCAGATCTTCAATCCCTTGACCTTAGAGGCTCCAAATCTTGAGTTTCTATCACTTTCTCTGTCTACTTTCTCTCTTTACGGATTTTTGGAGTTAGGGTTGAAATGGAGAAGATGGTGGCTGCTTTGGGTAGGTTAAGGGCTGATTATGGGCCTCAATCCACTTAGGCTCTTGTCCATAAACCTAATTAGCCTATAATCCAATTTTCTTCCTTTATTAAATACCAACAATTAAGCCCATTATTCTCGATGACTCATTTTGACTTTTCAGGGTGTTACAAGTCTCCCCCACTTATTTAGGTTTAATCCTCGAAACCTGTCAGTCATCAAACAATTAAGGATAAAATTTCCTCATCTCCTCCTCGGCCTCCCACGTAGATTCTGATCCCTTTCTGTGCCTCCACTATACTCGTACAAGCGGAACCACTTTATTCCGCAAGTGTTTCTCCTTCCAATCAAGGATGGCCACCGGCTGCTCTACGTAGTTCAGTCGTTCGTCGACTTCAATGTCTTCTAATGGTACAAATGCATCATCGTCTGCTAGACATTTCCTAAGATGAGATACATGGAACGTGGGATGAATTCCACTCAACTCATCAGGTAATTCTAGCCTGTAGGCCACTTCCCCTACCCTTGCGATAATACGGAATGGCCCTGTAAATCTTGGGCTTAACTTCCCCCTTTTTCGAAACCTGATGATCCCTTTCCAAGGCGATACCTTGAGCATAACCTTGTCACCAACCTCAAACTCTATCGGCCTACGCCTCTTATCAGCATAAGACTTCTGGCGGTCCATTGCTGCTTTCATGAATGCCTTAATTTTATCTAACTTCTCGGTTGTGACCTCAATCACTTCGAGGCTTCCCAATTCCTTTTGCCCGATGTCACCCCAACACACGGGCGTTCTGCACTTCCTACCATACAACATTTCGTAAGGGGGCATACCAATGCTGGCATGGTAACTATTATTATATAAGAATTCCGCCAACGGTAAGTGCTCATCCCAACTTCCTACAAAATCGATTACACATGCTCGCAGCATGTCTTCTAACATTTGAATCGTTCTTTCCGACTGACCATCCGTTTGGGGGTGGTAAGTCCGTACTAATATGCAGTCTAGTCCCCATTGAGTCGTGAAACCTCTTCCAGAACTTGGACGTAAATCGCGTGTCCCTATCCAAAACGATAGAAACTGGCACGCCGTGACGAGCCACGATCTCCTTGATAAATAGCTCTGCCAATCTCTCTGAGGAATACGTCTCACGAATTGGTAGGAAATAGGTGCTCTTTGTTAGACGGTCAACAATCACCAGATCGCGTCGCTTCCTCTCGCCGTGCGAGGTAGCTTCGTGATGAAGTCCATTATGATGTGTTCCCATTTCCATTCGGGGATATCCAAAGGCTGGATCTTTCCATATGGCTTTTGGTGCTGTGCCTTCACTTGCAGGCAAGTCAAGCACTTGCTTACGTACTTAGCCACATCTCGCTTCATTCCTGGCCACCAGTAATCTTTCTTCAGATCTTGGTACATTTTCGTGGCACCAGGATGAATAATAGCGGGTTTTATGAGCCTCATCCTTGATCTTCCCCCTCAAATCCCCATAGAGAGGGATCCACACCCGCCCAGATCGGGTTCTAACACCCAGGGTGTTTTCCCCCAAATTTGAAACTTGCCCTTTCATTCGTTCAGAGTTGACTCTGTCTTCTCTTAATGCTTCATCCTGAAATTCCCTCACTTGTTTCATAACATCAGGCGTCATGATTATCTGGCAAGCCCTCACCCGAATTGGTCCGGGTCGTCCTTTTCGGCTAAGGGCATCAGCAACCACATTAGCCTTGCCTGGGTGATAGTGAATTTCGCAGTCATAGTCCTTCATCAGTTCCAACCACCTCCTCTGCCTCATGTTGAGTTCCTTTTGTTCGAAGAAATACTTCAGACTTTTATGATCAGTGAAGATGGTGCACTTCACCCCATACAGGTAGTGCCTCCAAATCATCAATGCAAACACCACCGCTGCCAACTCCAAATCATGTGTAGGATAATTGGCCTCGTGGGCTTTTAGTTGTCTAGAAGCATAGGCTATCACCTTCCCTCGTTGCATCAACACGCAACCCAATCCTGCATATGAGGCATCCGAGTAGACTACCAGGTCCTCGTTCCCCTCAGGTAGCGTCAGGACAGGGGCTTGCGTTAACCTCATTTTTAGTTCTAGGAAGGCATTCTCCTGATCAGGACCCCATTCATACTTCACGTCCTTTCGGGTTAGCTTAGTCAAAGGAGAAGCTATCTTAGAGAAATCCTGGATAAACCTCCTATAGTAACCTGCCAGACCTAAGAAACTGCGAATCTCGGTTGGCGTCTTTGGAGATTCCCATTACATTACCGCTTCAACCTTCACAGGATCCACCCTGATCCCCTCGGGATTAACCACATGACCCAGAAACTGTACTTCTCGAAGCCAAAATGCACATTTGGAGAACTTAGCATATAACTTCTCGCTTCTGAGTGTCTCCAATACTTCTTGAATATGATCGGCATGTTCTTCTTCACTCTTTGAATAGATCAAAATGTCATCGATGAACACTATTGCTGATCTATCCAACATAGGCCGACATACCCGATTCATAAGGTCCATAAAAGCAGCTGGCGCGTTAGTTAAACCAAAGGACATGACGAGAAATTCGTAATGTCCATAACGCGTCCGGAACGCCGTTTTAGGAATATCTTGTTCTTTCACCTTCAGTTGGTGGTAATCAGACCACAGGTCTATCCTTGAAAACCAGCTGGCACCCTGAAGTTGATCGAACAAGTCGTCAATCCTTGGTAGCGGGTATCGATTCTTTACGGTCAGCTTATTGAGCTCGCGATAGTCAATGCACATCCGCATGCTACCATCTTTCTTCTTGACGAATAAAACTGGAGCACCCCATGGTGAGATACTCGGCCGGATGAAGCCCTTATCCAATAAATCTTGCAACTGGTCCCTCAATTCCACCTTCTCTGAAGGAGCCAATCGATATGGTGCCTTAGCGACGGGCTGCGCTCCCGGTAGCAAATCAATTTGAAATTCGATTTCACGGTCAGGCGGCACACCAGTCAGGTCTTCAGGAAAGACATCAAGAAACTCGCGTACTACTGGCACGTCTGATAATTGTGGCTCTGGCGCGTCCACATCTTTTATGTAGGCCAAGTAAGCGTTACACCCACGTCTCGTGTACTTTTCAGCTGTCATCATCGACACGACCTTCGGCACACAACACACCTTATCCCCACGAACCGTAACAAAACTACCATCGGGCGCTGTTAGACGAATCATTTTCTTTTTACATACAATATTGGCTTCATAGCTAGCTAACCAATCCATGCCTAACACCACATCGAAACCTCCTAAGGCCATAACATGCAACCTAGCAGGGAACTTACAATCTTCTAACTCAATCAGGCAATCCTTAATCACTTCAGTTATCTTAGTGGACTTACCAATGGCTGTTTCTACATAAAAGGGCTCGTCTATCTTCCTACTCTTATCATGAATAAACGACAAAAGGCAGTAGACACAAAACTCCTACTTGCACCGAATCAAAGAGCACCGAAGCATATTCGTGATCCACAAGAAACATACCTGAAACTACTTCTGGATCTGCCCTGGCCTCCTCACGAGTTATGTTGAACGCCCTTGCCTTTGCCTTTGAACCGTCACCCTTTTCCTTATCTCCAGCCTTTACCGCTCCCGATCCTCCTGATTTTCCTTTCTTGCAGTCCTTCTCCGCATGCCCTATCTTGCCACACTGGTAGCACTTCACCGCCTTGCACTCTCTAGCATAGTGACCCTCGCCCCCACATTTAAAACACTTTCCAGTCCCAACTCTACACTCCCCAAAATGGCGTTTTCCACATTTTCTACAGGCACCCCCTTCACCTGTATTTCCCTGCCTACCTGATTGATCCTCAGCTCTCATCCTCTTCTCTCCACCCCTGAAGTTATCGCCTTCGAACCTCTTCCCATTTCCATTCTTGTTTCCACTCCACTTCTCCACCTTCTTCTACACAGGTATTGGGTCTCTCTCATCGTACAACCTTCCAGCTAAATCCACCACAGACCTAAACGGGCCTGGTCTAGCCCAATCATGTGTCTCCTGATGTCCACGGGCAAACCCTGCATGTATCTTTTGATCTTCTTGGATGCAGGTGTTACCATGTCTGGCACAAGTCTTGCAAGTTCATTGAACTTGGAGGTATACTCTTGATGAGTCATATTCCCAGCCTCCAAATACAAGAACTCCTTCTCAATCTTGTCTAATTCCCGATGGGGACAATACTCTTCCAGCACCAACTCCTTCAACTCAGACCACCTCAGTTTGGCTATCGATCGCTTTCCTTCAGCCTGGACAATATTGTCCCACCAGCACAGTGCTGTGTCGATGAAAGAATGAGTGGCAAACTTAACTTTCTGATCTTCATGGCATTCACTAATTTCCAATACCACTTCCATCTCTCTGATCCAACGATGAGCGACAGTAGCATTGCCGTTACCGTCAAAGGTTGGGGGCTTGCACCTCTGAAATGGCCCATAGTTGCACCTCCTAGTCGTCTCTCTCTCAGCCTCCTCCTCACTGTCGTCATCATGGATTACCACCTTAGGGTTTGATGGCTGTAAGGCCCTATTCCTGAGCACCTCACAGTTGGTCATTCATTGCATATATTTAAATAAAACATGCAGCGGAAACATTCAAAATATACATTTCATTTCATCATAAAAGCTTGTACAAAGATTACATCGTTGCTGATTACAAAAATGGTCATATACGGTGACCTCTAGTATAAAAACATTAAATTTTCATCATAAAGAAGATTCCTTAAGTAATCCCATTTATGTGGATCCTCAAGGAACACTTGACACTTACATGCAACATAAGTTGTTGCATGCGTTATGCGTCCACACCCCATTGCATGGCAGCATTATCAAAAGGAGAATGCCGTCCCAAAAGAGCTGAGTAGCCGCCTCGTGCCATCCTCAGCAACACTACCTGTCAACTGGAAACACATAAAAAGTCAGCGTTGCTGAGTGAGTTCTAGTTTTATAATAAAACATACTTTCATTTGTTATAACTGTCCTTACATACATGTGATCATACAACATACGTACACTTAGATAATATTAGTATTATCTTCATCATTCGTTCATTAGCTTTCATTCGTGTACCATTCATCGTTCTCATTCACGTTCGTACATACATTCTTTACATTCATTCGTACGTTCTTTACTTTCATTCTTACATTCATTACATTCGTTCGAACGTTCATTACATTCGGTGACATGTACGGTACCCCAAACTTCATACTATACTGCTGGTGCTGGACCTGTGGTGATCAACCATGAACGTTGTGCACAAATGTTGATCCAGTCACCCGGGGTAGGTACATGCACCATTTATCTTCCACTTTCATTCTATCATATGTTAGCTAAGTCTGTTGCAGCACACGGCTGCTCACCTCAGTGGCAATCTCACGATTGCCTGCTAACCGAGTCCGTTGCAACACGAAGTTGCTCACCTCATTATCAATCTCAAAGATTGACCCTGTGTGCATCCTTCGGGGTAGCTAACCCACATCACAGTTGAGCTAACACCTGCCAGGGGTGTGCACCTCCATTCCTTTGCTTGCAAGCCTTTCTTACATTCATTCGTTCATTCATTAATGCATGCATTCATTCATCATGTTCCTCTTTCATTATCTTTCACTTTACGTTATTTATTACTTTCATTCATTCATATACGATACACGTAAAGCTACGGAAAGATAAACATACATCGACACAAGGAACACATGCATTTACACATCATCAGTCATTACCATCATATATGGCAACATCATACTTATCACGTTTACGTCCTACATACACATCTCTCCTCATTCACATCAGCCCTATTGGGCGATTGAACATGCTGCAGTCGCATGGCCTCCATGCGACTGGGTCGTGTGATTGGGCAGTCATGCGAATGGGCAAACAATCGTGCGAATGGACCTCCTATCGTGTGAATGAACACTATACGAATGGACTACTAGGCGACTAACCCTCAGTCATGCGACTGAACTACTATGCGAATAGACCTATGCGACTGAATCCCTCAATCGCATGGTCTGTCGTGAGAATGGGACCCAGTCATGCGTCTGAGCCTCAATCGTACGGTTGAACATCAGTCTTTCCTCAGTCGTGCGACTGGACCTTCAGTCGCCTAACCCTAACTGGGCAGCGACTGGAGTTCATCACGAACGGCAGACGCGACATATAGCTGTAAAACCCTACTAAATCCGATTCAAGCCCCCATTATCCCTCCAAAACCTCAGAGATTCATACTAGGACATCATACAAGCTTATACAAGTCCTAATTCGTACTTTGAACATACTAAACATGATTTCACCCAAATGGGTTAAACATACACTTTACAAAATAGGGTTTATATGTGATCCAGCCCCAAAATCTTATGAAAACATGAAAATGTGGGGTTCTAGAACTCACCTAATCGAGGAGAAGATGAAGAGCTGCGATTTGACTAGCCACTCGACAAATCTCGAGCCTGAATCACCACGTTCTCTCTTTCTTTCCCTTCTTTCTCTGCTTTCTGCTCTTTCTCCCGACTGAAAATGTGTAAGTGTGGGGAAGACGAGAGCTGCCCCTCCTTTATAGCTACAGCTCAGTCGCCCGAGGTCCAGGCGACTGAACCTTCAGTCGCATTAACACCATGCGACTGGACCTCCAGTCGCATGAGTTCCATGCGGTTGATCGTTCAATCGTCCGAACATCATGCGATTGAACCTCCAGTCGCATGATTTCCATGCGGCTGAGACTTAGTCGCATATCCCTCCAAAAAGTCAAACTTCCGGGTGTTACAAGTCCACCCCCTTATTTAGGTTTCATCCCCGAAACCTGTTATTCCTCGAACAATCGTGGGTAATGCTGCCTCATTTCTTCTTCAGTTTCCCACGTTGACTCGGATCCCTTCCAGTGCCGCCACTGTACACACACAAGAGGAACCACTTTATTTCTTAACCTCTTCTCCTTGCGATCGATAATCGCCACTGGTTGCTCTACATAGTTGAGCCGTTCGTCTACCTCGATGTCCCCCAGTGGGACGATCATATCTTCGTCCGCCAAACACTTCCTCAGATGAGATACGTGGAAGGTCAGGTGAATTCCACTTAACTCATCTGGTAGATCCAACCTATAGGCCACCTCTCCTACTTGAGCAATAATTCAGAAAGGGCCTATATACCTCGGGCTCAACTTGCCCCTCTTTCGAAACCGAATAATACCCTTCCAAGCTGAGACCTTCAACATAACCTGATCTCCCACCTGGAACTCAATCGGCCTGCGTCGTTTGTCAGCATACGACTTCTGTCTGTGTTTGGCTGCCTTCATGTAGGCCTTGATCCTTTCAAGCTTTTCAGTCGTAGCCTCGATCACTTCGACACTCCCCAATTCCTTTTGACCAATGTCACCCCAACAAACGGGTGTCCTGCATCTCCTGCCGTATAGCATCTCATAGGGTGGCATGCCAATACTGGCATGATAACTGTTGTTGTATGAGAATTCAGCTAACGGCAAGTGCTCATCCCAACTTCCCCCGAAGTCAATAACACATGCCCGAAGCATGTCCTTCAAAGTCTGAATGGTCCTTTCCGACTGACCATCAGTTTGAGGATGATAAGCCGTGCTAATATGTAATCTCGTCCCCATAGCATCATGAAATTTCTTCCAGAATTTGGATGTAAACCGGGTGTCGCGATCAGACACAATCGACACCGGTACACCATGACGAGTCACAATCTCCTTGATGAAAAGATCGGCCAACCTCTCGGATGAATATGTCTCGCGCATCGGTAGGAAGTGAGCACTCTTCGTCAGACGATCCACAATCACCCATATAGTATCATACCCTTTCGGGGTACGTGGCAGCTTTGTGATGAAATCCATGGTGATGTGCTCCCACTTCCATTCCGGTATATCCAAGGGTTGAATCTTTCCATACGGCTTCTGGTGCTCGGCCTTCACTTGCAAACAAGTAAGGCATCTACTCACATACTCCACCACATCGCGTTTCATACCCAGCCACCAATAATCTTTCTTCATGTCTTAGTACATCTTGGTAGCACCGGGATGAATGGAGCACCGAGTCTTGTGAGCTTCATCCATGATCTTTACCCGTAGATCCCCAAGACGAGGAATCCACATACGCCTAAACCGGGTTCTAAGACCCATTGTGTTTCACCCAACTCCGCGACCAGACCTCTCATTCTTTCAGAGTTAAGATGATCTTCCTTCAATGCCTCATCCTGGAACTCTTTGACTTGCTTCATCATGTCAGAGGTCATGATCAGCTGGTACGCCTTCACCCGTATCGGCTCGGGCCTCTCTTTTCGGCTAAGGGCGTCCGCCACCACGTTGGCTTCGCCCGGATGGTAGTGGATTTCACAATCATAATCCTTTATAAGTTCAACCATCGCCTTTGCCTCATATTCAAATCTTTTTGCTCGAAGAAGTACTTCAAGCTCTTGTGGTCGGTAAAGATGGTGCACTTCGTTCCGTAGAGATAGTGCCTCCAAATCTTCAATGCGAAGACCACGGCTGCTAGCTCCAAGTCATGAGTAGGGTAATTAACCTCATGAACTTTCAACTGTCGGGATGCATAGGCTATAACCTTTCCCCTCTGCATTAACACGCACCCTAATCCCGAGTAGGAAGCATCAGAATAAACCACCAGATCTTCGCTCCATCGGGTAATGACAGAACAGGAGCTTGGGTCAATCTCGTCTTCAATTCTTCAAACGCCTTCTCTTGAGCTTGACCCCATACAAACTTCACATCTTTCCAGGTCAACTTGGTCAGTGGAGAAGCAATCTTGGAGAAGTCTTGAATGAATCTTCTGTAATAGCCCGCCAAACCTAAGAAACTACGGATCTCGGATGGTGTCTTTGGAGACTTCCATTGCATTACTGCTTCCACCTTTGCCGGATCGACCATAATCCCCTCCGGATTAACCACGTGACCCAAAAACTGAACTTCACGCAACCAAAATGCGCACTTGGAGAACTTGGCGTACAATTTCTCCCTTCTCAACGTTTCTAGTACTTCTCGAATGTGACCGGCATGCTCCGTTTCGCTTCTTGAATAAATCAGGATATCGTCAATAAATACAATCATTGATTTATCCAACATCGTCCGACACACTCGGTTCATCAAATCCATAAAAGCAGCTGGCGCATTGGTCAAACCAAAAGACATGACAAGAAACTCGTAGTGACCATAGCGCGTACGAAAAGCTGTTTTAGGGATATCCTGCTCCTTCACCTTCAGTTGATGGTAGCCCGATCGAAGATCTATCCTTGAAAACCAACTGGCACCTTGAAGTTGATCAAACAAGTCATCGATCCTCGGCAAGGGGTATCTGTTCTTTACCGTCAGCCGTCAGCTTGTTTAACTCACGGTAATCTATACACATTCTCATGCTACCGTCTTTCTTCTTCACAAACAGGACCGGAGCACCCCAAGGTGAGATACTCGGTCTAATAAACCCCTTATCCAACAAATCCTGCAACTGCTCCATCAACTCTTTCATTTCCGTCGGAGCCAATCGATATGGTGCTTTGGCGACAGGTTGAGCACCCGGCATCAGGTCAATCTGGAACTCGATCTCTCTGTCAGGTGGCAATCCCGATAAGTCTTCCGGGAACACGTCTGGAAAATCACACACCATTGGAACATCGGATAGTCGTGGTGTTGGCGTTTCTACATCCTTTACATAACATAAGAAGGCGCTACATCCACGCCTCATACATTACCCTGCCACCGCCATTGAAATCACTTTCGGAATCGTAGTAACCCGATCGCCATAAACCGTCAATGAACTACCGTCGGGCGTTGTCAAATAAATCATCTTCTTGCGACACACAATGTTCGCCTCAAAGTCCGCCAACCAATCCATTCCAAGCACCAAATCAAAACCACCTAAAGTCATCGCAAACGGTCTAACCGGAAATTTGTGGCCCTCTAATTCCACGTCACAACCCTCTATTACCTCGGAAATCCTGGTAGATTTACCTATCACAGTTTCTACATCAAGCGGTACGTCTACACGTCACGACTAACAGGCAGTTTGGCACAGAAAGTAGCAGAAATAAAACTCCTACTGGCACCCGAATCAAATAATACCGAGGCTAAAGTTTGGTTCACCAGAAACGTACCAGACACTACATCAGGGTCCGTCCTAGCCTCTTCCTGCGTCATCGTGAATGCCCTGGCGCTTGCCTTCGACCCTTCATTTCCCGTCTTCTTCACGCCAGAACTTTCAGACCTTGGCTTCTTGCAATCTTTACTCATATGGCCACTCTCCCCACAGTTGAAGCACCTCATTCCCTTACACTCCCTAGCCATATGACCGGGCTTTCCACACTTGAAAAAAACATTCAGCCCCAGTCGGCACTCCCCACTATGCTCCCTTCCACATTTACCACACCTCCCCAGTCCCGTACCCGGTATGGCCACACGACGATCGTCCACCCGGGCCTTCTTGTTGCTCGTCGAAGCATCACCCCGACCAAACCTCTTCCCGTTCCAATTCCGGTCACCACCCTTCCTATTACCATCGGTCACCACCACCACCGCCCTTTCATCATATAACCTCCCAGCCAGGTCCACCGCCGACCTAAAGGTAGTTGGTCGGGCGGCGATCATATGCCTGCGAACATCCGCCGGCAAACCCTGTATATACCTCTTGATCTTTCATGACAGAGGTGTCACCTGGTCCGGCACCAGACGTGCCATTTCATTGAATTTCATGATGTACTGTTGGTGGGTCATCGTCCCCGCCTCTAGCTGCAGGAACTCTCTCTCAACTTTATCCTTTTCCCGATGAGGACAGAACTCCTCGATCACCAACCTCTTCAATTCGGACCACTTCATCTTCCCAATGGCCCGGCTACCCTCGGCTTGGACCACGTTATCCCACCAGCATAGAGCCGAATCCGTGAAAGAATGGGTAGCGAACTTCACTTTTTGGTCCTCCTGACATTCGCTGATATCGAGGACACTCTCCATCTCTCTCACCCATTGATGGGCAGCCGCAGCATTGCCATTACCGTCAAAAGTAGGGGGATTGCACCTTATGAATGCCCCGTAATTACAGCCTCGTGGTTGCTCCTGCACAGGCTCCTCCTCCTCTTCTTCTTCATCATCAGAAATAACCGTTCCCGGCCCTGATTGTTCCTGTCTTCCCGAGGACCGGTTCCTCTCTTTTCTTTCCCCTTCCCTGACAGCCTTAATTACTTCGGTCACCACACACGGTAAGATCGTGTGCATGACCTGATGTACCTCTTCAACCATTGCCTCTTTTACCGAGGCTCTCAAATTGGCACTCTCGTCTACTCCCTCCTGATGAGGGGTCTCGGTTTCCTCATGAACCACTTTCTCTACCCTAGGTCTCCCTCTCGTGACACGCGTTTCAGCACCACATCCGCCACCACCTCCACCCCGTGAGGCCTTAGAAGATCTACCACCAGCCATTCTCTATCACACTAAAAGATTCAAACACCAACACGGTCATTCAAGGGAATAGCTCAGTTTATGTAAGTATAGTAAGTCCCTAATTACAGTGGCCAGTTGTGATTAGCCACTTACTTTACTCTTCGTACCCCGAGCATTACCTGTCCTGACTACATTAGCATCTAACTCTAACAGTAACACATACATCACATAACATGCGCACGTAATACTAGTTAACTTTAAGAAAATACCTGATGGCACGCAGCTACTCAGATGGCATTCTTCCCCTTTCCTGTCCCATTCTCAGTTTAAGTTTAGGTTTATTTTTAAAATTTACCCATTTACTTAAACTTTGGCTCTGATACCAACTTGTAAGGCCCCATTCCCGGGCACCTCACAGTTGGTCATTCATTGCATATATTTAAATAAAACATTGCAGCGGAAACATTCAAAATATACATTTCATTTCATCATAAAAGCTTGTACAAAGATTACATCGTTGTTGATTACAAAAATGGTCATATACGGTGACCTCTAGTATAAAAACATTAAATTTTCATCATAAAGAAGATTCCTTAAGTAATCCCGTTTATGTGGATCCTCAAGGAACACTTGACACTTGCATGCAACATAAGTTGTTGCATGCGTTATGCGTCCACACCCCATTGCGTGGCAGCATTATCAAAAGGAGAATGCCGTCCAAAAGACCTGAGTAGCCGCCTCGTGCCATCCTCAGCAACACTACCTGTCAACTGGAAACACATAAAAAGTCAGCGTTGCTGAGTGAGTTCTAGTTTTATAATAAAACATACTTTCATTTGTTATAACTGTCCTTACATACATGCGATCATACAACATACGTACACTTAGATAATATTATTATTATCTTCATCATTCGTTCATTAGCTTTCATTCGTGTACCATTCATCGTTCTCATTCACGTTCGTACATACATTCTTTACATTCATTCGTACGTTCTTTACTTTCATTCTTACATTCATTACATTCGTTTGAACGTTCATTACATTCGGTGACATGTACGGTACCCCAAACTTCATACTATACTGCTGGTCCTGGACCTGTGGTGATCAACCACGAACGTTGTGCACAAATGTTGATCCAGTCACCCGGGGTAGGTACATGCACCATTTATTTTCCACTTTCATTCTATCGTACGTTAGCCAAGTCTGTTGCAGCACACGGCTGCTCACCTCAGTGGCAATCTCACGATTGCCTGCTAACCGAGTCTGTTGCAACACGAAGTTGCTCACCTTATTATCAATCTCAAAGATTGACCCTGTGTGCATCCTTCGGGGTAGCTAACCCACATCACAGTTGAGCTAACACCTGCCAGGGGTGTGCACCTCCATTCCTTTGCTTGCAAGCCTTTCTTACATTCATTCGTTCATTCATTAATGCATGCATTCATTCATCATGTTCCTCTTTCATTATCTTTCACTTTACGTTATTTATTACTTTCATTCATTCATATACGATACACGTAAAGCTACGGAAAGATAAACATACATCGACACAAGGAACACATGCATTTACACATCATCAGTCATTACCATCATATATGGCAACATCATACTTATCACGTTTACGTCCTATATACACATCTCTCCTCATTCACATCAGCCCTATTTGGGCGATTGAACATGCTGCAGTCGCATGGCCTCCATGCGACTGGGTCGTGTGATTGGGCAGTCATGCGAATGGGCATACAATCGTGCGAATGGACCTCCTATCGTGCGAATGAACACTATACGAATGGACTACTAGGCGACTAACCCTCAGTCATGCGACTGAACTACTATGCGAATGGACCTATGCGACTGAATCCCTCAATCGCATGGTCTGTCATGCGATTGGGACCCAGTCGCACGTCTGAGCCTCAATCGTACGATTGAACATCAGTCTTTCCTCATTCGTGCGACTGGCCCTTCAGTCGCCTAGCCCTAACTGGGCAGCGACTGGAGTTCATCACGAACGGCAGACGTGACATACAGCTGTAAAACCCTACTAAATCCGATTCAAGCCCACATTATCCCTCCCAAACCTCAGAGATTCATACTATGACATCATACAAGCTTATACAAGTCCTAATTCGTACTTTGAACATACTAAACATGATTTCACCCAAATGGGTTAAACATACACTTTACAAAAATAGGGTTTATATGTGATCCAGCCCCAAAATCTTATGAAAACATGAAAATGTGGGGTTCTAGAACTCACCTAATCGAGGAGAAGATGAAGAGCTGCGATTTGACTAGCCACTCGACAAATCTCGAGCCCGAATCACCACGTTCTCTCTTTCTTTCCTTCTTTCTCTGCTTTCTGCTCTTTCTCCCGACTGAAAATGTGTAAGTGTGGGGAAGACGAGAGCTGCCCCTCCTTTATAGCTACAGCTCAGTCGCCCGAGGTCCAGGCGACTGAACCTTCAGTCGCATTAACACCATGCGACTGGACCTCCAGTCGCATGAGTTCCATGCGGTTGATCCTTCAATCGTCCGAACATCATGCGATTGAACCTCCAGTCGCATGATTTCCATGCGGCTGAGACTTAGTCGCATATCCCTCCAAAAAGTCAAACTTCCGGGTGTTACAAGTCCACCCCCCTTATTTAGGTTTCATCCCCGAAACCTGTTATTCGTCGAACAATCGTGGGTAATGCGTGGTGTAGTAGTACAGTCTCGGGAGGTCTGACTCCTCGTGAACAGTCTCGGGAGCCTTAGCTTTGCTCCGGGTGATGCATGGTGTAGTAGTACGACCACCTCGAGGACATCCACGTGTAGCCTTCCCTGTTTTCCTACCCGCCATATCTAATTCCTATAAGATTTAAACACCGTAATGGTCATTCAAGTTAATTGCTTAGATCATTACAAGTATGGTAAGTCCTTAATTACAGTGGCCAAGTATGACTAACTACTTACCATACCCTCCTGTCCCAAGCAATCACTATCCTAACACATGTTAGTGTTCAAATCTACACGTATAGTAAACAAATAGCACACGCACGTATTGCCAGTTTACATGAAATATTTTACCTGATGACACGTAGCTACTTGGGTTGGCATCCTTCATTTGGTCCCATTCTCAGTTTAAGTTTAGGTTTGAAAAATGTTTTACCCATTTCTCTTAAACTTTGGCTCTGATACCAACTTGTAAGACCCCGTTCCCGGGAAACCTCACAGTTGGCAATTCATAGCATAAAATCAGTTTAATAACAAAACATTGCAGCGGAAAATAATTAAACATTCATTTAAAACTTAAAAACCCCATTGTACTCATACATTTGTCCTTTAAATGTAAACAAAACATATTCCTTGTTCATTAATTACAATAAAGACTTCATTAACAGGAATGCCACCCATATCTCCCCAAGTAGCTTCGTGGTGCCATCCTCAGCATCAGCGCTTACCTGTCCACTATTATGCATAAAAAGTCAGCTACGCTGAGTGAGTTCTAGTTTTATATAAATAAGACATATAATCTTTTATCCTTCATATAATGAACACGCATACATCATACTACAAACATTACTTGCATCACATTAAGCACGTTCATTATCTTTCATTCTTTCATTATGTTTCACTTCATCATAGGCGAGATTGCACAAAGCAAGAGCTCCATGTTGATCGACAACGAATGTCGATCCCCGTCGGTACACGTTATCCATGGTCGCTACCCCCGACAGTTGATCGATCCCCGTCGGTACACATCTTCATGGTAGCTTCCCCCGACAGTTGATCCACACTGCTAGGCACATAGCCCGCTCATGAATATGGATCCATCATCATACATCAGACTCACATAAGTGAAGTCTATCATAGTTCTTGCAAGACTTTTCATCATCAAACGGGCCCGGGGTAACATTTGTTAAGTTCCACTTCTCATTAATATTATCTTTCACTTAATATATAATACGTAACTTATTAAGTACACAACATACCAAGTACTAGTCATCATAACACGTATCCGACCCTCCGCGGGACAACGGGGGTTCAGGGGCGGCAGCCCCTGACAGTGGGGTCCTAGGGCAGCAGCCCCTAGTGGGGTCCAATGGGCAACGCCCCTGGCTGGGGCCGAGCTGCCAGGTCAGCGCGCCCGAAAATTATTTTGAGCTATTTAAATGTCACATTTTACTTTAGAAAATGTATTTCCTTGTTAAAACACCTTGAAATCCTTATCTTGAAAACCTTATGTTTAGTATGCATAATAGCCCCAAAAACAAGGAAAAACGTTTAAATAAGGGGATCTAGAACTCACCTGAACTTAGCAAATAGCTTCAATCCTAGGTTACCTAAGCTATAGTCCGAATACTCTAGCTGCACGAAAGTTAATACACAAAAACGTCGTTTTCCTCATAATTTCGCTCACAGTTTCGCTGGCAGTTTCGCTGGCAGTTTCGCTGCCAGTTTCGCTGGCAGTTTCGCTGCCAGTTTCGCTGGGCAGCACTTCTGCCAGTTTCGCTAGACAGATTCGCTGTCTTGAGCGCCCAACTTTCGTTGGAATTTCCTAGTTCCGCAATGTCTAAGGGTAAACCTGGGCACTGGCGAACTTATCAGCGAAACTGTAGTTTCGCCCCAACGAAACTGTAGTTTGGCTGGAACTTCTCTTAGTTTCGCCCATAGTTTCGCTGGATGAGTGTATAGTTTCGCTGGATCGGGGCACAGTTTCGCTGGATGCATATCAATGACGAACCAGCCAGTTTTTAACCCAAAATCTTAACTTTTTACGTCCAAATCCTTAGTTTACCTTCCATGAAACCATTTCTAACATTTTTACACGTTTTCATAGGTAAAAATTTGACCTTTATGTGTTTCTTTGAGACTTTTAAAACCCCAAAACCCTAGAATCCGGGTTTGATCTACAGAAGGCATTATAGGTCGATTCTTACCTGGATTTGTTGCTTCTTTCTTGAGATTTGTTGCACAAACACCCAAATCTTCAATCCCATGATCTTAGAGGCTCCAAATCTTGAGTTTCTATCACTTTCTCTCTCTACTTTCTCTCTCTATGGATTTTTTGAGTTAGGGTTGAAATGGAGAAGATGGTGGCTGCTTTGGGTAGGTTAAGGGCTGATTATGGGCCTCAATCCACTTAGGCTCTTGTCCATAAACCTAATTAGCCCATAATCCAATTTTCTTCCTTTATTAAATACCCACAATTAAGCCCATTACTCTCGATGACTCGTTTTGACTTTTCGGGGTGTTACACAAAAACAGCTCAAAACCCTCTTGTTACTTGCTCAAAACCCTCTTTTTCCTGCTGCCAAAACCGTGAGAGTTGGGAGAGAAAGAGTGAGCTGATTTTGAGTCTTGTGTTGCATGTGTAGAATGATGAGAAAAAGGAGCATCTCTTTTAACTAGTTAGTGGGTAGACCACAATGCATGTGTGTGTGTATCAAGGGAATAACCTTGCATGTTTTGTCTCCCACTCAAGGGGGACGGTTTGTGTATAAAAAAGAGCTTTCTTTTATAAATTTCAAACATTAACACACATATAACTAGTCTTTTATTAGATATATACACAACTAACCTTTTAATTGTATAATCCATACACTCCCATTATTAATTTGTAATGTTATCTAACTTACTTAAATAACATTACAAATAATATTATTGAACAAAATATCCTAATAAATTGTTCCATCTCATATGCAACCTATTAGAAAACCCATTTTCTAAATTGGTGTAAATATTTAATTGCATGATCATATCATTAATTAAATATTAATTGGTGTTTGCTAAGCTTGTTATTGGGTATAACCCGACTTGGATCATAACGTACTAACCACATCAATATTCTAAGTGTCTTGGGCACATAGAATCCTACAATCTCCAAAGGACCACATACATCCAAATGTATCATTCCTAATAAGTCTTTTGGTTCACACTTATCAAATGAAAAATTTTCATTTGTTTCCAAAAGACCATTCTTTTGAAGTGTTTGAATCCAATTCTTGTTTATGTGACCATGATGACAATGTGAAAGATAATAATAACTTAAACTGATTTTAAGGGCTATACCCACATCAGTTTATGCGGGTCAACCCAATATTTGTATCCCACAAATATCTATGAACCTTGGCAGCAACCCTTTGCTCTATATTCATTCGTATGAATATCCACTAATCCAAGTTCATAATAGTCTTGCCCTCATACTTGTTCCCACAAGTATGAACATTAGTTGAAACATTATAACCAAATAATTTATTCAAGTAATGAAAGGATCCAATATCCAAATACAAAATTAAAAGATCAAATCCAGTCACTAGAATATCGAAGTCCCATGGCACAAGTATGACCTTCATGCTTTGCCTTTTCAAGGAACTTCGTGAGTGGATCCGCAATGTTTTGATCCGTGTGAAATTTGCGAATACATATCTTTCCCTTTTCAACTTCATCACTTATATAGTTGAATCTCCGCTCAATGTGCCTAGTCTTTTGATGTGCATGGGGTTCCTTGATTTGAGCAATCGCACCCACGTTATCACAAAGAATTTCTTGGGGATCCTGAATGGAAGGGACCACCCCTAGATCGGTAATGAATTTCTTTAACCATGCAGCTTCTTGAGCTGCTAATGAGGCAGCGATGTATTCTGACTCTGTAGTTGATAATGCCACCACATCTTGCTTAGAGCTCTTCCAAGAGACTGCTCCTCCATTCAAGATGAAAATGTATCCCGACTGTGATTGTGAATCATCCCGATCAGTTTGGAAACTCGCATCTGTGTAACCTTTTACTACGAGTTCCTCCTCACCAGATCCATAGATTAGGAACATATATTTAGTCCTCCTTAGGTACTTAAGTATGTTCTTAACAACCATCCAATGACTATTTCAAGGATTTTGCTGGTATCGGCTTGTCATGCTCAAAGCGCATGACACGTCGGGCCTAGTGCATATCATTGCATATATGATGGATCATATAGCAGACACGTACGAGATTCCCTTCATTTTATCTTGCTCAACCTTTTAGCTTGGACATTGAGTCATACTCAATATCGTTCCACTTTGAATAGGTATGGTACCTTTCTTAGAGTTTTCCATCTTGAACCTTTTCAAGATCTTATCAGCGTATGCACTTTGATTTAAACCTATCAACCGCCTTGATCTATCCCTATAGATCTTTATTCCCTAAATATAGGCGGCTTCACCAAGATCCTTAATGGAAAAACAGCTTCCAAGCCAGGTTTTTACACCTTTCAAGGTTGGAACATCATTTCCAAGTAGTAGGATGTCATCGACATACAATACAAGGAAAGTGATGATGCTCCCACTAGCTTTCTTATACACACATGCTTCATCAGCGTTTTTGATGAACCCAAATTTAATTACCTCTTCATCAAAACGGTGATTCCAACTTCTTGCTGCTTGCTTCAATCCATAGATTGATTTCTTTAACATGCATACTTTGTTAGGATGTTTTGGATTGACAAAACCTTCAGGCTGAACCATATAGACATCTTCTTCAAGATATCCATTTAGAAAAGTAGTTTTGACATCCATTTGCCAAATCTTATAATCATAATGAGCAGCTATGGCAAATAATATCCTAATAGACTTTAGCATTGCAATCGATGAGCAGGTCTCATCATAATCAAACCCTTGAGTTTGAGTGAAACCTTTTGCTACTAGTCTAGCTTTATAAGTATCCAAGTTTCCATGCATATCTATTTTCATCTTGAAAACCCACTTACTTCCAACCACTTTGGAGTTAAGAGGTGGTACAACCAAGTCCCACACTTGGTTGTCATACATGGATTGCATCTTAACGTTCATGGCTTCAAGCCATTTGTCACAATCCAAATTGGACATTGCATCACGGTATGTGGTTGGTTCATCGGAATCTACCACATGGCATCCATCTACGAAAAATCCATATCTTTTAGGTGGATTACTAGTTCTACCAGATTTGCGAACGTTTTGTGTGTATTGATAAACCATTTGATCATTCTCAACATTCTCATGTTGAGTGCTAGTGTCAACCAAACGTGTATTGGGTTGTGAGTCTTGATCTTCCTTAAGATCCACTATTCTACGCTAGCTCCTTCCATAAGGAACTTAGCTTCTAAGAACTCAGCCTTCTTGGTAACAAACTCCTTTTGTTCCAATGGATCATAGAAACAATATCCCATAGAATCTCTAAAATATCTAATAAAGATACAGTTAGTTGAAAGGCTTTCTAACTTGTTTGAGGTGAGAGTCTTAACATAAGCCTCACATCCCCACACCTTAAAATATGATAGAGATGGAACCCTTCCATGTCATATTTCAAAAGGTGTCTTTTCCACTTTCTTGGTTGGGGACATATTCAAAATACGGGCTCCAGAGAGCAAAGTGAAACCCCAAAATGATAGAGGCAGTGAGATTCTAGCCATCATAGACCGAACCATATCCAATAGAGTTTGATTCCACATCGCGGACACACAATTGTGTTGTGGTGTTCTAGGTGGAGATAGTTGTGTGACAATTCCACAACTTCTAAGATGATCTCTAAAAGCATCACTTAGGTATTCACCTCCTCTATCGGTGCGGAGAATTTTTATTGACTTGTTGAGTTGATTTTCTACTTCATTCTAAAAGGTTTTGAACATTTCAAAAGCTTCATCTTTGTGTGTTAACAAGTACACATACCCATATAGACTATAGTCATCAGTAAAGGTAATAAAGTATCTTTCATTGTACCTAGTCATTGGCTTAAAGGACCATATACATCCGAATGTATGATACCTAATAAATCTTTTTCCCTTTTGGTTTTGCCACTGAAAGGTGCCTTAGTCATTTTGCCTTGTAAACAAGATTCACATACATCAAATGAATCATATTCACTTGCTTTAAAAGACCATTCTTTTGAAGTGTTTGTATGCACTTCTTTTTTATATGACCAAGACGGCAATGCCAAAGATAGGTGTCACTCAAATACAATTTGAACTTCTTGGTGGTGGTTTGGTACAATGAGCTATCATATAATGTGTTTTCACGAACCAATTCATAAATACCATTAATAGGAATAGCTTTAAAATAAAAGATGTCATTTAAAGAAGTATGAATTTTATTTTCAATAAATATCAAAACATAACCATATTGACTTAATTGGGCAACTGAAATAATGTTCCTAGTCAAACTAGGAGCATACAAAACATTGTTCAAAATTGCTTCCAAACCATTTGGAAGCTTCAAGATGTAGTCCCCTCGGTCTTCAACTTGAACTTTTGCCCCATTCCCCATGTAGAGGCTGACATCCCCTTTCTTGAAGTACTTACTTCTTTTGAACCCCTACAACAAATTGCAAATATGAGTTCCACATCCGGTACCCAATACCCATGTGTTAGAGGATATTAAATTTAGATCAATATGAATCATGAAAATTGTACATGAGGTTTGCCCGACATCCCTCTTAGCTTGCAACTCTTTGAGATGGACAGGACAATTCCTTGCCCAATGTCCTATCTCTCCACACTTAAGCATGGGTCATTCGAAGCAACCTTTTGCTTCTTCTCCGTTGGTTTTAGTGGTGGCACTTTTACCACTCTCTTTCCCTTTCCCCAAACGTACCCTTTACCCTTGGCAACGCTTGCCTTGGGTGCAGGGTGAGGGCTCTTCTTGCTCCCACCTTCGTTGATGGTGAGAACGGGTAAAACCTTTTTACCCATGGCCGCCTTGGCTGTTTTAAGCATAGAGTGAAGCTCACTTATGTTCTTGTCCCACCCGTTCATGTTATAATTCATAACAAAGTTGTCAAACCTCCTTGACAAAGAGTTGAGGATCAAATCTATAGCCAACTCTTTTGAGATTAGACAATTCAGCCTTTTGAGGTGGTGTATGTGGTTCTTCATCTTAAGTACATAAGATGAGACCGATTGGGTGTCTTCCATATGACATGGATGGAGTGCTCGAACCGTTTCGAAGCGCTCTACCTATGCTTGTCATTGGAACGTTTCCTTCAACTGGGTAATCATGTCGTATGCTCCGTGATGTTCTTACTCCTTTTGGAGATCTGGAGTCATACTTGCCAACATGAGACAAGACACTTGGACTGAGTCCTCTGTGTATTTCACCCAATTATTGTAGGCCTCCTCATCTTCCTCATTGGTTTGATCGGGATTTGGATCATCTAATATGTATGACCGTTTCTCTTGTTTGAGAATAATTCTCAAGTTTCGAACCAATCAATAAAGTTGTTATAGTTTAGACGCTCCTTTTGGAGAATGGTTCTTAGTGATAGGGTATGAGCGGACGGGATATCATTGTTTTCATTATTGTTGATGGCCATCTACAAAATTTAACAAAGTCCAATTTTAGTATTTTCGATATTGTCGTATTTTAGGTATTAATACTCTCTTACGTGTCATACACAAATTAAAATTCTAGAATCCAATGTCACATTGAAATAGTAGTTAGGTGACCTTTATCCTATTATTTAAATTAACAAGGTAGTCAACGTTTGACAATTGCAACCCTTTGCAACTTCTAGAGGTATGGGATCGACTTAAACATCATACGTGTAGTCGGCACGTTTATCCCATCAACACCTTTTGTAAACCATATTGTAGGTGATCCATTTAACATGGTTTGCAAATCAAGTCACCCTACTTACACACACATGTTAGTTTACCAATACAAATGGTTAGGTGACCTTTATCCCATAAATATGGTATTCGCATCTCAAATCACAAGTTCCCTCAAAAAGGTTAGGTGACCTTTATCCCATGAAGAGTTTGCAAGTGACTCAAGTGTTGTGCAAAAGGACGGTGTTAAACTTGTTTTCAAAAGGAATTTTTAGTTTTCATAATTCTAGTTTAGAAAACTCTATGTACCTTGTATTTGTATGCTTTCAAACATATGGTACCCTATGGTTCCCTTTTTAATAAAACCCTTTTTATTTAAATCATTTTAATAAACTTTTACTAACCACTTAATGATAAAGAACCATATTATTTCAGCTTCCTATGCTTATTAATTAGTTTGTTATGCATATCCATATATCAAAACAACCATCATAAAATAAACAACCAAACAAGCACAACCATATAATCATAAGTGCATAACCATAGCCACTAAGTTGACTAGACTTGTTTGCCATCACAAGTGTTGTCATTTGGTCTTTCCTAAGGGTTAATAATAACACATAAAATGTGTTCATGAACTCCCACTTGAAAACACATCTAAATGCTTCAAGTGTTCATGTCTTTGTGTCCATCCTTTGTATCTTTATTTGAGTCTCCAACTTGTGCATCTTCTTTTACAAAATTATATCCTAATAAAATTTTTTCTAATAAAAGAAATGCACCTAATATATTTATTACATAACCATAAGAATAAATAAATTACAACCCAAAGATACAAACACAAAATATTATTAGAACCCTTTTATTGAATAAAACCAAACATGATAAAACATTTAACCAAATCCAAAACACACTTGGTCAAGGCTATGTTATGCACCAAAACATGTATCCAAATACAAGATTCAAGAAAAAAAATGAACTCCCTTTTTAATTCTTAAAATTTCAGCCAACATGAACCAAAATTTTTAGGGTTTTTGTCCAAACAGAATAATCAACCATTTGACATTATCTTTCAAGATTTATTCTAAAGCATGTAAAATAAAACTTGAAAGACAAGGGATTCATATATACAAAACAAATCAGCCCCTAATGGGTTGAGAAAGTCCAACAAAACTAATTTTTCTTGGAATTTTGAAGCAAGTTTTCCACATAACCGGCTCTAGATGCCATTGTTGGGTTTGTTGCATGTTTATCAATGTTTGTTTAACCATTTAAACAAAAACGCAGTGGATATATTAAGATATAAAACATGTTTTAGATGATGAAAATAAACCATTTTTATGTTGAACAAGTCAAACCTAAGAAATAGGATCAAGTATGTGAAAACAAGTGCTCTCAAAACGAAATTAACCATAGGGTGTTCTTAGATTACTACCTTTCTAAGAACAATAACATATGTGATGGATAATATATGAAGAAGATTATGCTCTAGAATGGAAGCCTTCAAAGGAGAGGACCTCAAGCTAGTATACCCACAAGCTCTTACAAACACCCAACTTGTTAGGAAGTTTAACACCAAAAACTTCTTCAAAACCTCCTTCTTGGCTGAGATTTGCAAGAGAGAAAGATGGAGAGAAGTTGCACTTGTGTATGAGAGATACTGTAGGTTGAGTAGTGTGTAAAATGGGTTAATGTCTTGTCTTAAAACAAGACAAGGAATCCCAAGAAAACACCACGAAGGGGCGGCCAAATTTTTGAATGGGTTCCTATATATTTAAAATTTTTTATATCACATATTATTTTACAAATAAGTTTATAAAATTAATCCTTTTAATTTTATAACTTAACTACTCTTTTATTTGTTATTATTTAACCTACTTAAATAACAATACAAATAATTTCTCAAGAACAAAATATCCATATAACTTGTTCTATATCAAATGCAATAATGTAGAAAACCCATTTTCTAAATTGGTGTCAATATTTATTTGCTTGATCATATCAACAAATAAATATTTACTGATGTTTGTTTAGCTTGTTATTAGGTATGACCCATCTTGGATCATAACGTACTAACCACATCAATCTTGTATGTGTCTTGGGCATACAAGATCCAACAGTTCGTACTCCTTTTGGAGATCCGGAGTCAAACTTGCCAACATGAGGCAAGACACTTGGACCGAGTCCTTAGTGTCTTTCACCCAATTATTGTAGGCCTCCTCATCTCCCCCATTGGGTTGATCGGGAATCGGATCGTCTAATATGTATGACTGTTTCTCTTGCTTGAGAACAACTCTCAAGTTTCGAAACCAACCAATAAAATTGTTATGGTTTAGATGCTCCTTCTGGAGAATGGTTCTTAGTGATAGGGTATGAGCGGATGGGATGTCATTGTTTTCATTGTTGTTCGTGGCCATCTACAAAATTTAACAAAGTCCAATTTTCGTATTTTTGATATTGTCGTATTTTAGTTATTAATGCTCTTTTATGTGTCATACACAAATTAAAATTCTAGACTCCAACGCTACATTTAAATAGTGGTTAGGTGACCTTTATCCCACAAATATGGTATTCCCACCTCAAATCACAAGTTCCCACAAAATGGTTAGGTGACCTTTATCCCATTAAGAGTTTCCAAGTGACTCAAGTGTTATGCAAAAGGACGGTGTTAAATTTGTTTTCAAAAGGGATTTTATTAGTTTTCATAATTCTAGTTTAGAAAATTCTATGTACCTTGTATCTGTATGTTTGGGGTAGGACCAAAAGGTTTGTATGAACAGGAGAGATGACTTGCCCTAGGTGACTGGATCAGCTTCGTGCACAATGTTCGTGGTTTAATTACCACAGGTCCAGCATCAGCTTCGTGCACAATGTTCGGGGTATTGTTCATCAATCCATATGAATGTAAAAGAATGACGTAACGTACTAAGGAAAGAAAGAAAGTAAGTAAGTAAACTAGTATGAATGTAAAAGAATGATAATGAGTGTGTTATGAAAGAATGAGAATGAAAATAAGAGAATGTTAACGAAAAGCATGAAATGAAAACATGCTATGAATATGATGAAGTATGATGAATGTTAATGAAAGTAAAAGTAATATTCTTTATCTGTACGTATGATGCATGACTACGTATGAAAGTAAAGAAGATTGTATAAAAAGTAAAGTATTTTATTTATAAAACTAGAACTCACTCAGCAACGCTGACTTTTATGTGTTTTCCAGTTGGCAGGTAATAGTTGTTGAGGATGGCACGGGGCAGCTACTTGGCATTTTTGTGATGGCATCCATTCGTATAATAATGACGTTTTGTGATGTAATGCAATTTATAATATTTTGTAACAGTTAATAGTATTGTATTACGTTGCAAAAGTCTTTATTAAAATATAAGAAATGGTTTTGTTTAATTTCCGCTGCTATCTTTTAAATAATTGTATGTTTTATGTGCGATGAATGACCAGCTGTGAGGTGCCGGGGAACGGGGCCTTACAAGTTGGTATCAGAGCCAAAGTTTAAGTGAAATGGGTAAATAGTTTCAAAGAACCTAAACTTAAACTGAGAATGGGACAAAGGGGAGGGATACCATTTCAAGTAGCTACGTGCCATCAGGTATTTTCTTTGATGTTAACCGGCATTATGTGCGCATGTTATTTGATTTGTTTGCCCTTAGTAGATTTGGATACTGATGTAGTCAGGATAGGAAATGCTTAGGGTTTGAAGAGTAAAGTAAGTGTCTAATCACAACTGGCCACTGTAATTAGGGACTTACTATACTTGACGTAAACTAAGCTATTACCTTGAATGATGGTGTTAGTGTTTAAATCTTATAGCAATTAGGAATGGCTGGAGGAAGATCTTCTAAGGCTTCACGAGGCGGAGTACGCGGTGGACGTGGTGCTGAACCATAAGCCACAAGAGGAAGGCCCAGGGTTGAGAAGGTGACCCACGAGGAGCCTGAGACCCCTCATCTGGAGGGTGGTGATCAGAGTGCTAACTTGAGAGCCTCGGTGAAGGAAGCCGTGGTGGAGGACGTTCATTAGGTCATGCAGACAATACTGGCATCTGTAGTGACTGAGGTGATCAAGGCTGTGGGAGAAGGAGAGAGGAGGGATAGGAACAGGTCTTCGGCAGGGAGAGAGCAACCTGAGATCAAGACGGTTATCCCTACTGATGAGGAGGAGGAGGAAGAGGAGCTTGTGGTAGAGGTAGCACGAGGCTGTAACTATGGGGCATTCCAAAGATGCAAGCCCCCTACCTTCGATGGTAATGGCACTGCTGCTGCTGCTCACCGATGGGTGAGGGAGATGGAGGATGTTCTTGAGGTCAGCGAGTGCCGGGAGGACCAGAAGGTAAAATTCACCACTCACTCATTTGTGGACTCGGCCTTATGCTGGTGGGACAACATTGTCCAAGCCAAGGGTAGCAGGGCAATTGGCAGGATGAGGTGGAACGAGCTGAAGAAGTTGGTGATCGAGGAGTTCTATCCTCATCAGGAGTTGGACAAGGTGGAAAGAGAGTTCTTGCAGCTGGAGGCGGGAACCATGACACATCAGCAGTACACCACCAAGTTCAATGAGATGGCACGGCTGGTGCCGGATCAGGCGATGCCCTTATCGCGAAAGATCAAGAGATATATTCAGGGCTTGCGACAGATATTCACAGGCACATGATCACCGCCCGACCAAGTACGTTTAGGTCAGTGGTTGACTTGGCTGGGAGGTTGTATGATGAGAGGGAGGTGATGGTGGTTGAGGGGAAAAAGACGGGTGGTGATGATCAGAACCGGAAACGGTTTGGGCGTGGTGCTTTCACCCCGAATAACAAGAGGGCTAGAATGGATGATCGACGGGTGGTCGTTGCAGGATCAAGAGTGAAGAGATGCAGGAAGTGTTGAAAGGAGCATGCTGGTGAGTGCAGGCTGGGGTTTAATGTCTGTTTCAAGTGTGGGAAGCCCGACCACATCTCTAGAGATTGCAGAGCGGCGAGGTGCTTCAACTGTGGCGAAGTAGGCCACATGAGTAGGGAATGGAAGAAGCCAAGGGCCGAGAGTTCCGGAGCAGGGAAGAAGACCGGGACTGAAGAGCAAAGGGCAAGTGCCAGAGCGTTCATGATGACCAGGGAGGAGGCTAGGACGGACCCCGATGTTATGTCAGGTACGTTTCTAGTAGATCAAACTCTTGCTTGTGTGTTATTTGATTCCGGTGCTAGTAGGAGTTTTATTTTTGCTACTTTCTGTGCTAAACTGCCTGTTAGTAGTAAATGCATTGATGAGCCCTTTGACGTCAAAACTGCTATTGGTAAGTCCACTAGAGTTACTGATGTGATAGACGGTTGAGCCATAGAATTAGAAGGTCACAGGTTTGCTACCAGGTTACATATGATGCCCCTAGGAGGATTTGATGTAGTACTAGGGATGGATTAGTTAGCAACCTATGAAGCAAACATCATGTGTCGAAAGAAGATGATTAGACTGATAGCGCTTGATGGGGGTTCGGTGATGATATACGGTGATCGAGTTATGGCGATTCCAAAAGTGATTTCGATGGCAGTGGCGGGAAGGTGCATGTGAAGTGGATGTAGTGCTTATTTGGCCTACGTGAAAGATGTGGACACGTCAGCACCATAATTGCTAGATGTGCCGGTGGTGTGTGACTTTCCTGATGTATTTCCGGAGGACTTATCAGGAGTGCCACCAGATTGCGAAATCGAATTTCAAATTGACTTGATACCCGGTTCTCAGCCTGTCGCTAAGGCACCGTATCGGTTGGCTCCGACTGAGATGAAGGAGTTAATGGAGCAACTGCAAGAGTTGCTCGATAAGGGGTTCATTAGACCGAATATCTCTCCTTGGGGTGCTCCGGTCTTATTCGTGAAGAAGAAGGACGGTAGCATGAGACGTGTATCGACTACCGTGAGTTGAACAAGTTGACGGTAAAGAATCCGTATCCGTTACCGAGGATTGACGACTTGTTCAATCAGCTCCAAGGTGCCAGTTGGTTCTCAAGGATATAACTTCAATCTGGCTACCATCAATTAAAGGTAAAGGAGCAAAACATTCCTAAGACAGCTTTTCGTACGCGTTATGGACACTACGAGTTCCTTGTGATGTCTTTTGGTTTAACCAACCGCCAACTACTTTTATGGACTTGATAGATCGAGTGTGTCGGCCGATGTTGGACAAATCAGTGATTGTATTGATTGACGATATCTTGATTTATTAAAGGAGCGAAGAAGAGCATGCCGGTCACATTTGGAAATGATGGAGACGTTCAGAAAAGAGAAGCTGTATGCTAAGTTCTCCAAGTGTACTTTTTGGTTACGCGAGGTGCAATTTCTGGGCCACGTGGTAAATGCGGAGGGAATCATAGTGGACCCGGCAAAGGTTGAGGCCGTGATGCAATGGAAGTCTCCTAAGATGCCATCTGATATTCATAGCTTCTTGGGATTGGCGGGCTACTACAGGAGGTTTAATCAAGACTTTTCCAAGATAGCCTCACCTTTGACAAAGTTGACTCGCAAGGAAGTAAAGTTCGTGTGGGGTCGAGAACAGGAGTGTGCTTTTGAGGAGTTAAAGATGAGACTAACATGACCTCCTATCTTGACATTACCCGAAGGTAGTGATGACTTAGTGGTATATTCGGATGCTTCTTATTCGGGGCTCGGTTGCGTATTGATGCAACGTGGAATGGTGACAGCCTACGCATCTCGACAGCTGAAAACCAACAAAGTCAACTATCCCACGCACGATCTAGAACTAGCTGCGGTGGTTTTCGCGTTGAAGATTTGGCGACACTACCTATACGGGACAAAGTGCTCCATCTTCACAGACCACAAAAGCTTGAAGTACTTCTTCGAGCAGAAAGATTTGAATATGAGACAGAGGCGATGGTTGGAGCTCATAAAGGATTATGATTGCGAGATCCATTACCATCCGGCAAGGCCAACGTGGTGGCAGATGCCCTTAGCCGAAAGGAGAGGCCCGAGCCGATTCGGGTGAAGTCTTATCAGCTGATTATGACCTCTGACGTGAGGACACAGGTCAAGGAGTTTCAAAACAAGGCTATGAAAGAAGACCGTCTTAACTCTGAAAGAATGAGAGGTCTAGTCACGGAGTTGGGTGAAAATACACTCGGTGTTAGAACCCGATATGGGCGAATGTGGATTCCTTGTTACGGGGATCTACGTGGAAAGATCATGGACGAGGCTCATAATACTCGATACTCCATTCATCCCAGTGCTACCAAGATGTATCCCGCTCTTCTTGCTCCCACCTTCATTGATGGTGAGAACGGGTAAAACCTTTTTACCCATGGCCGCCTTGGCTGTTTTGAGCATAGAGTGAAGCTCACTTATGTTCTTGTCCCACCCGTTCATGTTATAATTCATAACAAAGTTGTCAAACCTCCTTGACAAAGAGTTAAGGATCAAATCTATAGCTAACTCTTTCGAGACGAGACAATTCAGCCTTTTGAGGTGGTGTATATGGCTCTTCATCTTAAGTACATAAGATGAGACCGATTGGGTGTCATCCATATGACATGCATGGAGTGCTCGAACTGTTTCGAAGCACTCTACCCATGCTTGTCATTGGAACGTTTCCTTCAACTGGGTAATCATGTCGTATGCTCTGTGATGTCCGTACTCCTTTTGGAGATCCGGAGTCATACTTGCCAACATGAGACAAGACACTTGGACTGAGTCCTCAGTGTATTTCACCCAATTATTGTAGGCCTCCTCATCTTCCTCATTGGGTTGATCGGGAATTGGATCGTCTAATATGTATGACCGTTTCTCTTGTTTGAGAACAATTCTCCAGTTTCGAAATCAATCAATAAAGTTGTTATGGTTTAGACGCTCCTTTTGGAGAATGGTTCTTAGTGATAGGGTATGAGCGGACGGGATATCATTTTTTTCATTATTGTTGATAGCCATCTACAAAATTTAACAAAGTCCAATTTTAGTATTTTCGATATTGTCGTATTTTAGGTATTAATACTCTTTTACGTGTCATACACAAATTAAAATTCTATAATCTAACGTTACATTGAAATAGTGGTTAGGTGACCTTTATCCTATTATTTAAGTTAACAAGGTAGTCAACGTTTGATAATTGCAACCCTTTGCAACTTCTAGAGGTATGGGATCGACTTAAACATCATATGTGTAGTCGGCACGTTTATCCCATCAACACCTTTTGTAAACCATATTGTAGGTGATCCATTTAAGATGGTTTACAAATCAAGTCACCCTACTTACACACACATGTTAGTTTACCAATACAAGTGGTTAGGTGACCTTTATCCCATAAATATGGTATTCGCATCTCAAATCACAAGTTTCCTCAAAATGGTTAGGTGACCTTTATCCCATGAAGAGTTTGCAAGTGACTCAAGTGTTGTGCAAAAGGACGGTGTTAAACTTGTTTTGAAAAGGAATTTTTAGTTTTCATAATTCTAGTTTAGAAAACTCTATGTACATTGTATTTGTATGCTTTCAAACACATGCTACCCTATGGTCCCCTTTTTAATAAAACCCTTTTTATTTAAATCATTTTAATAAACTTTTATTAACGACTTAATGATAAAGAACCATATTATTTCTGCTTGTTTTTCTTATTAATTAGTTTGTTATGCATATCCATATATCAAAACAACCATCATAAAATAAATAACCAAACAAGCACAACCATATAATCACAAGTGCATAACCATAGCCACTAAGTTGACTATACTTGTTTTCCATCACAAGTTTTGTCATTTGGTCTTTCCTAAGGGTTAATAATAACACATAAAATGTGTTCACGAACTCCCACTTGAAAACACATCCAAATGCTTCAAGTGTTCATGTCTTTGTGTCCATCCTTTGTATCTTTATTTGAGTCTCCAACTTGTGCATCTTCTTTTACAAAATTATATCCTAACAAAATTTTTTCTAATAAAAGAAATGCACCTAATATATTTATTACATAACCATAAGAATAAATAAATTACAACCCAAAGATACAAACACAAATATTATTACAACCCTTTTATTGAATAAAACCAAACATGACAAAACATTCAACCAAATCCAAAACACACTTGGTCAAGGCTATGTTATGCACCAAAACATGTATCCAAATACAAGATTCAAGAAAAAAAAAAGAACTCCCTTTTTAATTCTTAAAATTTCAGCAAACATGAACCAAAATTTTTAGGGTTTTTGTCCAAACAAAATAATCAACCATTTGACATTAATCTTTCAAGATTTATTCTAAAGCATGTAAAATAAAACTTGAAAGACAAGGGATTCATATATCCGAAACAAATCAGCCCCTAATGGGTTGAGAAAGTCCAACAAAACTAATTTTTCTTGGAATTTTGAAGCAAGTTTTCCACATAACCGGCTCTAGATGCCATTGTTGGGTTTGTTGCATGTTTATCAATGTTTGTTTAACCATTTAAACAAAAACGCAGCGGATATATTAAGATATAGAACATGTTTTAGATGCTGAAAATAAACCATTTTATGTTCAACAAGTCAAACCTAAGAAATAGGATCAAGTATGTGAAAACAAGTGCTCTCAAAACGAAATTAACCATAGGGTGTTCTGAGATTACTACCTTTCTAAGAACAATAACATATGTGACGGATAATATATGAAGAAGATGATGCTCTTGAATGGAAGCCTTCAAAGGAGAGGACCTCAAGCTAGTATACCCACAAGCTCTTACAAACACCCAACTTGTTAGGAAGTTTTACACCAAAAACTTCTTCAAAACCTCCTTCTTGGCTGAGATTTGCAAGAGAGAAAGATGGAGAGAAGTTGCACTTGTGTGTGAGAGATAGTGTAGGTTGAGTAGTGTGTGAAATGGGTTAATGTCTTGTCTTAAAACAAGACAAGGAATCCCAAGAAAACACCACCAAGGATTCATTTGACATGAACCAAAATTTCAGCAAACATGAACCAAAATTTTTAGGGTTTTTGTCCAAACAAAATAATCAACCATTTGACATTAATCTTTCAAGATTTATTCTAAAGCATGTAAAATAAAACTTGAAAGACAAGGGATTCATATATCCAAAACAAATCAGCCCTAACGGTTGAGAAAGTCCAACAAAACTAATTTTTCTTGGACTTTTGAAGCAAATTTTCCACATAACCGGCTCTAGATGCCATTGTTGGGTTTGTTACAAGTTTATCAAAGTTTGTTTAACCATTTAAAGAAAAAACGCAGCAAATATAAAGAGATATAAAGCTTGTTTTATATGCTGAAAATAAACCGTTTTATATGCTGAAAATAAACGTTTTATAATCAAGAAGACAAACCCAAGAACAAGGATCATCTATGTGAAAACAAATGCTATCTAAACAAAACCAACCATAGGGTGTTCTTAAAATACTAGCTTTCTAAGAACAAGAAGATGTGAGATGGATAATAGATGAAGAAGATGACATTCTTGAATGGAATCTTTCAAAGAAGAAGACCTCAAGCTAGTATACCCACAAGCTTCTTGCAAACACACCTAACTTGTTAGGGAGTTAACACCAAAAACCTTCTTGCCCTTCTTCTTGGCCGAAAATTGCAAGGGAGAAAAGGGAGAAGAGAGCTGCACTTGTGTTTGAGAGAGAATATAGGTTGAGTGTACTCTTGAATGTGTTTAATGTCTTGTAATAAAACAAGACATGGAATCCCAATGTGAAGACCAAAGGGGGCGGCCGAAAAATTCAAAATGGGTTCCCACCCATTTGAAATTTTATTACATATTATTAACTCATAAGTTTATAAAATTAACCTCTTTTAATTTATAACTCAACCACACTTTTATTTGTTATTATTTAACCTACTTAAATAATAATACAAATAATTTCTCATGAACATATTATCCATATAATTTGTTCTATTTCAAATGCAATAATTTAGAAAACCTAATTTCTAAATTGGTGTCAATATTTATTTGCTTGATCATATCAACAAATAAATATTTATTGGTGTTTGCTTAGCTTGTTATTGGGTATGACCTGACTTGGATCATAACGTACTAACCAAATCAATATTGTATGTGTCTTGGGCATATAAGATCCAACATATATCCTGCTTAGAGCACCCCGAAAAGGGAACATGTACAAGATGTATTTGCAGGAAACATCCCCCTCAGGAGAAGTTTCTTGCTTTCTATCTAAGGCAAATAGTGATAAGTCTTTTCTTTGGCATAAAAGGATGTATCATGTAAACTTTAAGAACATGAATAAACTAATTAACAATGATTTGGTAACTGGAATGCTAAAGAAAGAGTTTACAAGTGATGATCACTGTCTTGCATGGCTGAAAGCGAAACAACACTTGGTGTCTCACAAGCTAAAGGTAAAGAACTCTATCACTACTCCCCTTCACTTATTACACATGGATCTCTTTGGCCCCACTAGTGTAATGAGTTTAGGAAGGACCTCATACTATTTGGTGATCACAGATGATTCAGAAGATTCACCTGGGTTTTCTTCCTTAGAACTAAGGATGAAACTCCTAAGATCTTGAAGAATTTCATTCTGAAAGTTGAGAATCAAATTGATCACAATGTCAAGACCATAAGATGTGATCAAGGAACTGAATTCAAAATCAAATCCTTGACACATTTTTGGATGAAAGGGTACTACAAGACAATATAGTACTACCAGGACTCCTCAGCAAAACGGAGTTGCAGAGAGAAGAAAGATGATACTTATTGAAGCTGCAAGAACCATGTTTTCTGACTCTAAACTGCCTTTTACCTTCTGGGCAGAGGTAGTCAATACTGCCTGCTATGGGTAAAACAAAGTTTTAGTAGTTAAACTCATGGTAAGGCCTTTCATTGGTTTTCTCCGATCATTTGGATGTCCATGCACCATCTTGAATACCAAAGACCATGTAGCCAAGTTTGCTGAGAAATCAGATGATGGACACTTCATTTGATACTCCTCTCAAGCTAATGCTTATAGAGTATACAATCTCAAAACTAGAGTAGTTAAAGAATCAGCCAATGTGATCTTCAATGAGCACACACCCTGTGTGAAAGGTTCTAGTCCTAATTGGCTATTTGATCTTGATTTAGTTACCAACTATTTTAACAAATCTTATGAAGTTGTTTAAGGATCAATAGGTAACACATCAACAGAAGATCCTGACCCAAGATTTGAGCTAAGAAGACCAAGACAGACTACATCTTCAGCTCCAGTGGCAACTAACCCTTCAAGTGAAGTTCTTATCAGCACAACAATGACAAATCATGTTGATACATATCAAATGCCTAAAAATTCAAGCTCAGAGGTACAAAACACAGATGCAGGAACTTCAAATGTAGAAGTAGTGATGATAGTGATCAAGAATTTCTTGATGCTGATAACCACTCCATTGATGACAACAACAATGATGTCACACACTCATTGGATCGAGTCTCTATTGATAAGTGTGCTGATGTGGTAGACAACACTTCATTGCCAGATCTAAACTTTTCAAATTTAGATCGGTCTAAACAACTTGTTGTGATCCCTCAATTCAGGATCGACAAGTCACAAAAAAAACCTACCACAAACATCATTGGAGATGTTAAAAAGGGAGTGATAACAAGAGGACAACCCATGACAAAAATGTTTGTCTACACTCTTGTTTCTTGTCCCAGATAGAGCCAAAGTCAGTCGATGAGGCTTTGAAGGATGGAAGTTGGGTTGAAGCAATGCAAGAGGAGCTACTTCAATTCAAAATAAAAAATGTTTGGAACCTATGTCCTCTTCCTCATAGGCATAATATCATAGGTACCAAATGGGTGTTTAGCAATAAGAAAGATGATAGTGGACTTGTCATCAAGAAAAGGCAAGACTGGTTGTTCAAGGGTACACACAAGAAGAAGGAATTGATTACACTGATGTTTTTACTCCTGTAGCAAGACTTAAAGCTGTTAGGATATTCCTATCGTTTGCTGCATCCAAGGACTTCAAGGTCTACCAACTTGATGTCAAGTGTGTATTTTTATATGGGGTGATTGATGAAGAGGGGTATGTCAAACAACCACCTGGCTTTGCAGAACTAGATCATCTTGATTATGTTTGCAAGCTTGATAAAGCTCTTTATGGGCTTCACCAAGCTTCAAGGAAGTGGTATAAGACACTATCTCAGTATCTCTGTCAACATGGATACAATAGGGGTACTATAGATGGAGCTCTCTTCATCAAAGTAACAGGAAATGACTTAATGCCGGTTCAAGTATATGTAGATGACATTATCTTTAGGTCAACTAATCTAAAGCTCTGCAAAGACTTTGAGAAACTGATGAAGAATATATTTGAAATGAATGCCATGGGAGAACTCAATTTCTTTCTAGGAATTCAAGTGAAGCAAGTTGACAATGGATATTCATAAGTCAGTCAAAGTATGTACAAGACATACTTATAAAATTCAACATGACTGGATGTAAGGTGGTAAAGACATCCATAGCCAGAAACCACTCCCTTGGACATGATCTTGAGGGGGAGTGTGTAGATGAAACATGTATATGTGCAAGATATCAAGCCAACCGCAAGATGTCACACCTGGTTGCTGTCAAAGAAATCTTAGATGTCTCAAAGTGCTCCTAAGCTAGGCCTTTGGTATCCAAAGAACTCTAACTTCAATCTGTATGCCTATACAGATATTGACTACGGTGGCTACAACATGACTGCAAAGTCCACATCTAGGGGATGTTAATTCCTTGGTGGAAGGATAGTCTCATGGCAATGTAAGAAATAATCATGTGTATCTTCATCAACTGCTGAGGCGGTATACATTGCTTGCTGCAAGCTGCTGTGCTTAAGTACTTTGGATTCAAAATCGGATGCTGGACTATGGATACAACTTCAAAGTGACTCCCATCCACATAGACAACAATAGTGCTATCTCTATCATAGAGAATCCTTTGCAACATTCAAGGACAAAGCACATCAATATCAGGTATCATCTAATTAGAGATAATCATGAAAAGGGATTGATAAAACTAATCAAGGTTGACATAAATGAACAATATGCTGATTTGTTCACAAAAGCGTTTGATTAACAGAGATTTAAATATCTCATATCATCTATTGGGATGATTAACCTTGAATAGATTTTCTTAAAACTTAATCTATATTATTTCTAAGAGGAAGTGTCTGTCCTATGTTGTCTAAATGAATCACCTATATAAGCCCAGTTTATCTTGAGAGAAATTATTTTTAAATGATGTTTCTTAGCATTTTGAAAAATTACCAAGTGTTCCTTCAGAAGATATTAACATTGCCTTCTGAAGAATTTTAATTCTTCAAAACACATAACTGCTTAAAGGATATTAGCTTCGGAAGAAATTTCATATTTCTTCTAAAGCCAAATATGCTTCTAAGTACTTATGTGTATTTCAAGAACAAATTTCTTCAGAAAGCAATTTCTTCCGAGACTAAATACTCTTTGAAAAAGAATTTGCCTAAGTAAATTTTCTTCCGAAGCCATTTCTCACTAAGCTTAGGAGTATCTTCCGAAGTCAAAATTTGGCTTTAGAAGATTTTCACAAATCTTCTGAAGACAAATTAGCTTCGGAAGAAATCTCAACTTCCAAGAAAACTACCTTTTTGGGCAATTTTTCATAGGTGGGACTGACATTCAGACTTCAAAGTTTATCCTTTTACATTAACTTTGTCTCAAGTCCATTTCATATAATTATACCCAACGGTTCCCCCCTCTTTCACTTTTTTCTTCATCTGCAATCTCTCTAAACCTAAAATCCCACTCACCGCCTTTGTTCATATCTTTCTTCACTACAAAGCTACCATAAATGGCCAACCTCAACCGTAGAAACCAACTAGATTTCTCCATGCAGCTTTACAGGAAACACAATCAGGTTGCTCTGTTAAACTCTGAGAAAGATCCAAGTTTCTCAAAGGTTTGTCGCTTTCTTTCACTCTCAAACTACTTCACCTCCCTTACCATTAAGCCTCTGAAAATCAAGATAGGTTGGACTCACCATTAGATTAGTGTTGTTTATCTTTATTTGTAATAGGATCCATGTTAGTGTCCTTTGTATGTTGGTTTAGATTAAATCCATATATTTTGCTGTCCTGCGAAACTGTGAGCGAAACTGTAGTTTCACTCACAGTCATGTTGATGTTCTCCCGGCGAAACTGTCAGTTTCTGCCGGGCGAAATTATAGTTTCGCCCGTATAGTTTCGCCAACAGCGAAACTATATGCGAAACTATGACAGCTATTTATAGATTTCTTTTGTCTAATTGTTGGTCATCCTTGCAAAAACCCTAATCGTGTATTATTGTTGCAAGAGACTATTGTAAGCTGGTTCTTTCTGAATACATTGAGCTTATTTCATTTCATTCACTATTGTTCATCATTGAAACCTTATTTGAAAGCTTTTTGGTGTCATTTGATCTTCTTCTCATAGTGTTTGTTGTGTGTGTTTGGTATTGAACGATTCAAGCATTCTTCTGCACTGAAAACCGATCAAATGGACCAACAATATGGTATCAGAGCCTTAGTGCTCTTGATTGTTTGAGGTTTTTGGTTATTTTTGTTCAATACCTTCTTTTCTCAAATTCCACATCAAAACAGAGTGTTTTTGTCATGAAAATTGATTGGATATTGTGTGTTTCTGATTGAGGAAGCTTCGTGAATCACTCCCTTTCAAATTCATTGAGATTTGGGTGATTTTCGAGTGTTTTTGGGTTTAAGAGGGTTTTCTGTTCTTCCAGCGAAATTACAGTTTCTTCCAGCGAAACTGTAACTTCGTTCAGCGAAACTGCTTCTTTCTCCTCTTTGACATTTGGTGCGAAACTGTGATCTTTGAATGAAAGTTCATTCTGATTGGGTGACATTTGTGCGAACTTGCAGCTGAAAGCGATTTGAACGAAAGTTCAAGCTTGTTTCCTGCGAAATTCCCAGCGAAACTAAGCTCTAGATAGTCTCTGACTAGCGAAAGTGCTGCCGAAAATAATCTTTTGATTACCGAAATTACACTTTCGCTTGCCGAAACTAGCTCTCAGCGAATCTATTCCAGAGTTAACTACACTTTCGGCAACCGAAATTTCACTTTCGCCCTGCCGAAACTACACTTTCGCCCTGCCAAAACTACACTTTCGCCAAGCCGAATTTAATTTTTCTCTAGCGAAACTAGTATGTCCAAAATGACTACTCTCACCCTGGCTGATTTAGAGAGTGTTGCCCCCAACAGACCCCTAGACTCATCAACGGAGATAACTTTGAAGATTGGAAAAGGTGTCTCAAGGCTTTCTTCTTCTACATCGATCACAATCAATGGGATTCAATCATCACTGGACCACACAGGCCAACCGTTACTGTCGGTGGAACTGTTTCTCCAAACACGGACTCCTCCACATTCACTGAAAAGGATCAAAAACTGATTGACCGAGATCAAAAAGCATTTGGAGCCTTGACATTATGTCTTGCACCTGATATTTACAATCGCTTTGCTGAACACACAGATGCAAAATCTTTATACGATGCCTTGTGTGAATTTTACGATGGAAATGAGGATCTAAAGAAAGATAGGAAGGCTCAAGCTCAAAAGGAGTTCAATTCATTTGTGGGACACAAGAATGAAGATCTTACTGACATTACTAATCGCTTTTTGTCAGTTTCCAGTACCTTAAAGAAGTATGACGATCAGTTAGGAAATCATGAGCAAGTGAATAAACTCCTAGACTCCCTTCCACCCCAGTGGAGTTTACAAGTGAGAATGTTGAAACAAGAAAGAAACTTTGTGATTATAAACTAATGGACGTGATTAACAAGCTGAAGTCTTTTGATTTGGATCTGAAAAGGAGGGAGTTTAATCAATCCATCATGCCAACACCTGGTTATTCACAGAATGCTGCATTACTATCTTCCGCTACAAGCTTTCCAATGCAGGCATCTCATCAAGGATCAGTGACCGTGTGTGATTTTTTTGGAAGTAGCATTAACCCGAGGAAAGAAGAAGGAAATTTTAAAGCATCTACTGAAACTACTATTCCAACTGAGACTATGGCACTCTTTGGGATGTTTGTTCAAAGCTATGAAGCACTTGTTGCAGGTGATCTGAAAGGTAAAGGAATGACAATGGAAGACATGTATCAAGTGGATCCAGATGATCTTGAAGAAACCGATATTCAATGGCAAATGGCAATGCTGACGCTTAGAGCTCGGAGATTTATGGAAAGGACTGGTAGAAAGAACTTTGGAGGTCAAGGCTCCAACTCAAAATTGGGTTTTGATATGTCTAAACTTAGATGTTTCAATTGCAAGCAATTGGGACACTTTAAACGGGAATGTCCATTACCAATTGTCACTGATCCTAACAACTCTGGAATTCCAAGATTGGCTGCTGGTGGGGGTAAAGATGAGTCAAGCCACAAGAAAGAAACTGCTCTAATTTCTAACTTTGACTGGAGTGCAGAAGCTGAAGAGACAAAAGAAGAAGTTAATCAAGCATTAGTAGCTGAGATTCAGGAAGAGGAAATGAAGATGAACGGTGAGGAAGAATTTGATCCCTTTAAAGAGTTTAATGATGAAGTTGAAGATACGAAGGAGTATGAGAAAGAAGATACGAAGGAGTACGGAAAGCAAGGAACTCAATCCATAGTGCTAGAAAGGAATGATGACAATGCTGCTACCGCCAAAGAGGAAAACAAGTCGAGTACTCCGGTGTGTCAATGTGATAAAGCCCTTGCAACTGAGAAGGTGGTGATGGGACTTCCATATGAGGTAATTCAAGATATGTGTTCATCTGCTTGTAAAATCAGATTATTTGGGGTTTATAAGGCTAATCGTTTATTAATTGATAATGAAAAGGAGTTGAAAAGAATTAATGAAGAACTTAAAATGAATGAGTCAAAATACTTTGTTAAATTAAATGAAGCGCTAAAAGAAATTGATCATTTAAAAAGGATTGTTTTAGAAAGAAACGTTAAGGTGAACTGTTTGACTGAAAGGGTTGCCCTAGCTGAGTTTGAAACAAGCAAACTTCAGTCAAAACTTGATAAATGGACCATATCAGGAATGAAACATGATGATTTATGTAAATCTCAACGTGGGGCTAGGATTAAAACAGGTTTGGGATATGAAAATGCTAAGGTTTATCCTCCTCCTAGTACGTACTGTTACTCTCCGATGCCCATTCCACATCCTTCTAATGATTTGATCAAAGAAGATTCTAACAGTATGTCTGCAGGTTTAGAAGGTGTGAATCCTATGCATGTTCGTGAGGACTACGATTATGGACCGACTAGAGGGCTTGGATGCTCTAGCCTTAGTACACCTGAACCTCAGCTTTCTGTTTTAGATCATAACTCTAGTTTAAATTCTATTTTTGTTTCTAGTAACGTTGTAAAAGACTCTGTTTCGTTCTGTTCTAGTAATGTTTCTGTTTGTTCTTTGAATGCTATGGATCATAATTCTGATTCATCTGTTGATTGTATTGATCTATTGTCTGATAATACTGTGAACAGCGATGAAGAAACAAAAACTAACTCTTTCGAAAAATTCTTTTCTCATCCCATTCCATCATTTATACCTTCAAAAATTGCTGTGCTTAATGACAGGATTGCATCTTCATCTGAGGCAAGTACTAATGGTACTAGTACCACATGTATTTCAGATAACAATTCAGTGTCATTAGCACACAATTATTCTTTTCAAAATAAAATCAACTCTGTCAATACGAATGAGGCATACAGTGATGATGATTCTAGATTATCTGAAGATGATGAAGAAATATGCATTGATAAAATCTCTACCTCATTACATAATGCATCTAGATTAAAATCACATTGTTTTCATTGTTGTAAAGCTGATCATGTTGTCAAGCACTATCCGCAGTTTCATCATAGACATGTTTATAGAAGTTCTTTTGGTAGTAAATTG
Organism: Flaveria linearis; assembly: GCA_024085815.1. Lineage (NCBI taxonomy): Eukaryota > Viridiplantae > Streptophyta > Magnoliopsida > Asterales > Asteraceae > Flaveria > Flaveria linearis. The sequence goes on along the minus strand of CM044014.1, from coordinate 45,672,440 downwards.
AATCAATTAGTTAATAAGTTCTTTTGCAAGAAATCCCCTTCAGCGAAACCTAAAGTTTTTCAAACTTGGGTGCCCATTACTCTTGGTTAATTCTTTCTTGATATGATTGCAGGAGTCGTCCACTAAGTCTATAAATAGCGTGTGGCATGTTGATCGTGGATGCTCCAGACACATGACGGGGCTTAAAGATTTATTGACCAACTACCGCATCATCGATGGTGGTTATGTTGCTTTCTTCGGAGACAAGAAAGGAGGAAAAATGATAGGTCAAGGAGAAGTTTGTAATGGTTCGCTCACCTTGGAAAAAGTCAATTACGTTCCCGAGCTTGCATTCAATCTGTTGAGCGTCTCTCAGATTTATGATAAAAGCATTCCGGTCTTATTCAAGTCTAATGAATGTATCTTTTTGAAGTCTGAGATTGATATTCCAGATAATTTGGTACTCATGTGGGCTCCCAGAAAGCATGATACATATCTCCTTGACATGAATTCAAAGGGCTCATCATCCGTAGTCACATGCCTCTTGTCTAAAGCTTCAACCTCTGAGTCTTTCTTATGGCATCGTAGATTGGGCCATGTTAATTTCAAAATAATAAACAAATTAGTTAAAAACAATCTCGTTCGGGGATTACCTTTAAAAGATTTTTCTGTGGTTGAGAAATGTATGGCATGTGCAAAAGGAAAGCAACATAAGAAACCACACAAACCTAAAATTGAAAATAGCATTTCAAATCCCCTGGAGTTGTTACATACTGATTTGTTTGGTCCAATAAGTGTTAAATCTATTGCTAAAAAATCCTTTTGTCTTGTGATTACAGATACCTATTCCAGACATTCATGGGTAAGATTTCTTGCTCAAAAGGGAGAAACTACTGAGGAGTTGCAAAAGTTAATTCTCTCGATTGAATCGATAAGCAAGAGGAAGGTTATGGCTATTCGAAGTGACAACGGTACTGAATTCAAAAATCAAATTTTTGATTCCTTTTGTGCAACCAAAGGAATATTAAGACAGTTCAGTGCTGCGAGAACTCCTCAACAGAATGGTGTCGCGGAACGAAAGAATCGCACCCTAATTGAAGCCGCACGTACAATGTTGATAGAATCCTCCTTACCTATCATATTTTGGGCTGAGGCTGTGAATTGTGCTTCTTATGTTCTTAACAGGGTGCTGATAGTCAAAGATAAGATGAAAACTCCGTATGAACTATTTCACAAGAGAAAGCCTTTGATTGATTTCTTTCGCCCATTCGGTTGCTCGTGCACTCTCCTGAACACTCAAGCACAGAAGACAAAATTTGGTGCTGTATCGGATGAATGTTATTTCGTAGGCTATTCTTCTTCCCAAAAGGCTTATCGGGTATACAACAAGAGAACACGTATCGTTCAAGAGTCCTTCTATGTTGATTGGCAGGAATCTAATTCCTCTGATGTTCCCTCAGAACCAGCTTGTTCTTTGACTCAGATACTGTGTTCAAATCATTCAATCTACCAGTTTTCGATGATGATGTGTCCTTCTCCAATCCCGTACCAGCTGAACCTATTGTGCCTCATGTCACTACATCCGTTGATGATACCTCAGTCAATGTTGCATCTTCCTCATCCTCATTTGACCTCCCTCCTCCACCCATATCAACATCACCTTCTTCATCCCCTTTACCGCACCATACTTCACCATCCAACTCATCATTTAACCACCCACCTACTGACAACGCTTCCATGACTACTGATTTCAAATCTTTGAAAGATCATCCACATGACAACATAATTGGTTCCATTACTGATGGAGTTCGGACACGGAGTCAATCTGGTTTGATTAATGTTTGCTTGTTCTCTTGTTTTATATCTCAAACCGTTCCTAAGAACGTTCATGCAGCTCTCCAAGATCCCTGCTGGGTTGAATCAATGCAGCTGGAATTGCAACAGTTCAGAAAACTCAAGGTGTGGACCTTGGTGGATCTTCCACCAAATAAATATCCCATTGGCACAAAATGGGTATTCAAGAACAAACCTGATGATCGAGGAAGAGTGGTGCGAAACAAATCCAGATTAGTGGTTCAAGGCTTTACTCAAGAAGAAGGAATTGACTACACAGAAGTCTTCGCACCTGTCGCCCGTCTTGAAGCCATTAGAATATTCTTGGCGCACGCTGCTCACAAGCAATTTAAAGTCTATCAGATGGATGTCAAATGCGCATTTCTCTATGGTGACATCAATGAAGAGATATATGTGTGTCAACCCCCAGGGTTTGAAGATCCAGACTTTCCTGACAAAGTATACAAGCTTAATAAGTCACTTTATGGACTTCATCAAGCTCCTCGGATCTGGTATGAGACACTGACCCAGTATCTCTTAAGCAATGGTTTTACGCGAGGCACCATTGACATGACCTTATTCAAAAGAGAGGTAAACGGTGAGATGTGATTGTGCAAGTCTACGTTGATGACATTATTTTTGGCTCTACCAATCCTCAATTATGTCGGGAGTTTGAGGAGGTCATGCGAAACAGATTTGAGATGAGCATGATGGGAGAAATGTGTTTCTTTCTCGGGCTGCAAGTTGAACAAAAGCCAGAGGGAATTCTCATTCATCAAGAGAAGTATATTAAGGAAATTTTGAAGAAATTCAAAATGGATGATGCATCTTCTGAGATGACTCCCTTCACGGCTCAAACATGTCTCACTCCGGATGAAAGCGGCAAACCAATCGATCCTCATCTCTACAGATCGATGATTGGTTCTCTCATGTACCTAACAGCAAGTCGTCCTGACATCACCTTTGCTGTTGGATATTGTGCTCGATACCAATCAGCTCCTAAAGAATCCTATGCCAAGGCAGTCAAACGAATTTTTCGTTATCTAAAGGGGTCTTCTCGTTTAGGACTTTGGTATCCTTATGGTGGGAATTTTGACTTGCATGCTTATTCTGACAGCGATTCCAACGGCTGCAAACTAAACAGAAAGTCTGTTACTGGTGGTTTTCAGTATTTGGGGAATTGCCTTGTTTCTTGGCAAAGTAAGAAACAGACCACGGTTTCTCTCTCAATAGGAGAAGCTGAATATATTGCAGCCTCTAGTTGCTGTTCGCAAGTGTTATGGATTCAGCATCAAATGATGGACTATGGGATCAACTTTCTTCATACTCCATTGTTTTGTGATAACGAAGCGGCAATTGGGATTGCCAAGAATCCAATTCATCATTCTCGAACCAAGCACATCGAGACACGGATTCATGCCATCCGTGATGCTCAAGAAAAGGGTTTCATTAATATTATTCCTATTGATACAAAACATCAAAAAGCAGATCTTTTCACAAAAACCTTTGATAAGCCACGTTTTTATGAATTGATTTCTATGCTAGGATTAATATCGTTCTGAAAATCTTTTCTGAGCAACACAAATGTTTAATCTGTAAATATGTACATATCTTATTTTTGGTCTTGATTATTGTCTGCCTTGTGTCCCATAGATCTTTACTTTTTATTCTTGTTTTCTTTTACTTTGATTGTTAAGAAATTTTCCATTTAGTATGCTGTCAACTGAAAATTTCGGGGGAGATTCATACTGATAATAAGTTTTAATTTTCATTCTCTCAGGAATTCAAGAAAATGAAGTTAAAACAAGGGGACATCTTACGTTGGGATATGCATGATAGACTCATCCCAAAAATGAAGTAAACAAGTGATCATGCAGCCAAATTAAAGATCATAACTCAGTAATAAGGATTATCCTCATGATATTTCGGTCTGCACAAAGATACAAGTCTTGTCTAAAACTTGGTTGAGAGTTTCTAATTGATGTCAAAGATTATCGATGTGAAGCTTATGGTGTTTCTCATTGGGATGGTGACTCGGTGATAACGCCCTCTAAGTCAAACATTAAATAATCTCAAATAGCCTATTATTGTATATATAGATTATCAATGTGAATCTTATGGTGTTTCCCACTGGGATGGTGACTCGGTGATAACGCCCTCTAAGTCAAACATTAAACAATCTCAAATAGTCCATTTATCGAGCTTTGTTTGAATCTGAGTCGTTTCAAATTGAGCTAGAACTGCTCTTTCTCTTAAAATATTAATTTCCAAATTTCTTTCCAAAAGATTTCTTTTCAAAAGAACAATTTCAGCCAATGCTTCATTAAGTTTCTTTGAAAAAGCAATTTCATTCTGCTTGAGTTCTTTGTTTATGGTTTTTAATTCTTTTTCGTTATCTAGCAATAACCTATTTGCTTTATAGATCCCAAACAAACGAATTTTACAAGCAGATGAGCACATGTCTTGAACTGTCTCATATGGAAGTCCCATGACAATTCTTTCAGCTTCTAAGGCTTTCCCGTAGTTGCAGACCCTTATTTTTCTTTTATGTTCCTCTTCCTTGGCCTTTAGCGTCTTTTCATCCTCAGTTTCTTTCTTTCCTTCATCATTTTTCTCATCTTCATTAGCATCAGTTCTCTCACAAACATGTTCACTTCCATTACCAGCTCTCAAAGCTTCACAATTCTCTTATACAGTCTCTCTGATTTCATCAATTGAATCAGAATGAATTTCCATCGACTTCAACCTCTCAAGCATCTCGGTCTTGTAATCAAGAATGCTTGTCGCAGAAGAAATAATAGATACATTCATTCTGTTAGTTTGAGATGGAAACACGGCTTGATGAAATTCTCTTCTCTTGACATCCAGCTCAGCAGATTTCAGCTTGTTGATCACATCTATCAACTTGTAATCAAGAAAATTTCTTTCGTTCTTAAGCATTTTAACCTGAGAACTCCACTCGGGTGGAGGAGATTTAAGAAGCTGTTGAACTTGTTCATAGTTGGTGAGTTGGGGGTCATGCTTCTTCAGATTATTTGCCACAGATATAAATCGATCAATAAAATCAGACAACTTTTCATTCTTCATACCTATAAAACAGTCAAACCGGCTTTGAGCCGTTGTGAGATTATCTGATTTAAAGTCTTCTGAAGATGACATTTTTAAACAATTAAATGACCCAAAAATATTTTTCCCAAAATTGTAAAATAATTCTTCCCCGGGAAAAAATATTTAATTTTTTTAAATGTCACGCTAGAAATCTTAGCAACTGGGGTCAAGCTGTCAGGTCAGCTTGTTTTTTTTTTTAATAAATTGTTGAAAACGTTGAAAATTTCTTCATTAGCCCACACCCCTTTTTTTTAAGAAAAAAGAAAAATTAAGCACAATTTGCTAAACCTAATTGAAAACCAGCTCAATTAGTATTAGTCCATATATCAAATAGTTATTTGCTAGCCCAATTAATCTTTAACTAGCCCAAATGAAGGTTAAATTAATTTTTTTTAAAGAAAGGCTCAAATTGACAAACTAAAAAACCCTTAACCCACTCTTTTCACCAAACAATACACACACTTAAGTGTGTATAGAGAGAGAGGTGGATGAGGCAAAGGGGAACCCTTAGGGTTCCGGCGAGTGAATCATATTTCCGGCGAACGGCCGCCTTTCCGGCGAGTCTCCGGTGGCGAGAGCCGGCAAGTGAAAAGAACCCACAGAAAGCTCTCGGTGAGCTGATCACTGCGGTGGTGATGATATGTCACAAAACTCAAAGGTGGTGGAACTGTGGTGGTGATGGAAGATCTCCGGCAGATCTCCGGTGACAAGTAGGGTTACGGTGGGGATGAGATGGTGACGGGTGGTTAGAGTGTTACGACCGTTTGTCGATTCGAGATCGATCGTTGAAGATGAAGATCATGAAGAATTGCTTCTCTGCTTCAGAGATGGTGGAGGGGGGCGTCCGAGGCTGCTGCGGGGGTGGAGGTTGTTGTGTGGTGAAGGCGAGTGGTGGTGTGGGGGTGGAGGGCGACGGTGGTAAGGGTGGTTGGTGGTGGTGGTGGTGGTGTGTTTGGGTTTCCGGTGATGGTTAAATCGGTTCAAGGTTCTTTGCTATGCGAAAGCATTGACCTGAAGCTCTCATCAACACGCCTAGATGATCTTCTTTGCTATGTGAAAGCATTGACCTGAAGCTCTCATCTTTTAGTTATAGATTGAGTCTGGATCTCACATATATGTGTGTCTACATCTGTACATTATAGAGTCCCATCTGTATATATGCCAGTCAGTATGATTGCATTAAGTAAAATCAGTACAGTGATCAGGCGACATCAATGATTATGCTCAATAAACCTTGATGACGAGACTAGTTCTTTATCAAATATCAGTGGGGACCAAGCTGCTGAGCTACTAAGACAATTCAGAACATGATAAACAGCTACAGATCATGAGTTGAAAAGAGCAGGGAATGGGTTTAAGCGGACAAACATATCAGCAATCTCGCTAAGTCATGATCCTCTTAAAACACTTCAAGAAAAACATGATACTATATCCTTCAACAATTTAATTTTAATTCTATTTTATTTTATTTATTTTATTTTATTTTGATTTTATTTATTTATTTATCTTTTTTATTTTATTTTAAATGAAAACTCTGCGAAACTACAGTTTCGCTTGACGAAATTGCAGTTTCGCTGCCGAATCTATACTTTCGCCTGATCGAAACTATAGTTTCGTAATGCTAAAACTACAATTTCGTTGTGCCGAAACTATAGTTTCACATAGTCGAAATTATAAACTCGCTGAGCCGAAAGTATAGTTTCGCTGTGCCGAAATTATATTTTTATTCCTCTGCGAAACTCCTATGTACATAAACAGTTTTTTAATTAATATCGCTCACTTTCGCAAAAATTCCTCACTTTCGATGAAACTAGGGTTTTTCAAGACTTTTGACTCAAATCTCAGTCTTGGTCTTGTTCTGTTGCATTTTCACCTGTTGTTGGACTTCTAATGTGAGTTTCGAACTTAGAACGCTGGTTTTCATAAGCTAATCTTCTTCGCATTTGACCGGATTGGTTTATGTCGTTTGGGTAGTCTCGCAGTTCATTCTGCGAAACTACCTCATCTTCCAGCGAAACTGAACGAAAGTTCCTATGATTTAGTGAAACTATGTGGTTATGCTGCCCGAGCGAAACTAACAGTTTCATCCAGAAAAATTCAATTTCGCTTAGCGAAACTGTTGTTTCGCCTTGTCGAATCTATCCTCATATCTTGCCGAAACCATATGTTTTGTTTGGCGAAACTACACAAAAAAAATAATAAAAAAATAAAAAAAATAAAAAAAAAATTAAAAAAAATATAATTTTATATATATATATATATATTAATTAATTGGTAAATTCTTTTTAAATTTATATGTATATATTTGCATTTACACGAAGTTTATTACCATCTGTTCATTTCATTTACGTTTGTAAATACTTAAATTCTAATTTTATTTCTAACCCGGCTCGTTTGTTTGTCATATCTAAATGGCAAATCTCAAGTTCGAAGTTCGGAACAATATCACTGCTATTCTAGATGATTCTCATCCAAAAGCAGCAGGATTCAGGGATTGTATCAGATGGCTGCAGAGATCCCCTATAGCATACGCCATCTCTCATTCTTCTACTATTTATGATCTACACATTCGAGATTTCTGGCGAACTGCCGAGTACAACACAAGGGGAGATTCTGAGAGTATTATAGCCAAAGTTTTGGGTCATCAAGTGACCATCACAGAAGAAGTTATATCACGGGTGCTGAGATTAGAAGAAGACTCTGGAGGTGACATTGATTTGGCTGATCAGGAGGTGTTTGATGCTTTCTTGCCTATGGGTTATGAAGGTCCTCCTTTTGGGACTAGAAAGGAAATCAAGAAATCCTTTCTATCCAAGGAGTGGAGATACATTGCCCACGTTTTCATAATGTGCTTAGATCACCGAAAAGGTGGATCAGATGGGTTAAACTTAGACTGGGTAAAAGCAATGGTTATATGCTGTAGAGGAGAGAAGGCTAACATTGCTAATCTTATATTTAGCTGCATGGCTGAAAACGTAATGGCCCTGAAGAAGGATAAATGGCTGCTTTATCCCAGATTTCTTCAGATGATCATAGACGATCAAGTTCCCAACATCCCGAGACATGGAGAAATCAAGCATCTTGTGTCGATGAATACCAGAATCTTTGCCGACTGCTGTGCTATCAGGCACGACTTCAGTGGTCGGATCACTCACCTATGGGAAAACATGTATACTCCTGATCGATGGGATTACATCAGGAAGGTGATCCAAGCTGAAGCCATTCGAACAGAGGAAATTAGATCAACTCAGTCGGAAGCGGTAAAGAAAAGAAAAAGATATGCTAAAGAGAAAGATTATGACTTTGAGAAAGAAGTGGCTGAGATGGCGGATAAAGCCAAAATGGAGAAAGAAAAGAGGTCCAAAAGGACGATTGATACTGGGGAGCAAGAGAGGAGGACAAAACAGAAACATTACACATTTTCTGAGCCCCCACAAACTGAGAGACAAACCAGTTTAGACGAGGATGTGATCAGAAACCTCAACACCTCTCTCTCTAACGAACTAAGTATGATAAAGACTAAGCTGATGAATCAGGAGATGAGGGAGAGACAAAAGGATGAATTGTTGGAAGGTATGCAGAAAATGTTGGTTGATCAAAATAATTTGATCAAAAGGTTATTGAAGGAGGTAAATGAATTGAAAGCTGCCGCGGGCCTGCCTAATCAGCTAACTCAACATGAGTTAGATGATCTGACTGACACTTCTAAGTACCCGTTCCTGAATGTGGGTACTTCTTCGAAGGCAGGAGAGGGCACCTCGGGGGCAGCAACTGAAGAAGCTGGAGGGTCTGGCAAAGGAACGGAAGAACCTGAAATGGAGAATTTACGAACTGAAGATGATGTGATTAATGCTGAGTTTGTGGATTTGGGTATAAACCTTGGAGATTTTACCGGAGAAGAACAAATGGGAAAACAACCTGAAACGACCGAACAACCCATCAAGAAGGGTTTGGTGGACGAGGAGGTTGATGAGGAGCAGTTGGTGGATTATGACACAGAGCCTGAGTTCTATGAGGTGGACGAAAGGCCTCTGACTTATATGATTCAGAAGGGTGAAGATGAAAACAACATTTTTGAGATGGAGAAGAATGATTGGTTTGTGAGGGAGAAGGAACCCGAAGAGTTAACCCCACTGTTTCAAAATATGGAGAGTCTGAAGAAGAAAGAGGCTGATAAGAAGATCGTGAGCTGGAAGTACAACCCCGACCTAAAAATGTTCATGATAAAAAGGCGAGGGGGTGGAATCACTTATCTTCACAAGAGGAAGGCATTCAAGACCTTGCCGAAATGGGATTTGAGAAGGTTGGCATCATTGCCTTTACTTGGAGCACATTTGAGTGAGCGAGCCAGATTTCTAGAAAACGAAATCCAAAATGGGCTCAACGATAACTTTGAGGCTTTCGGGTTTATGAAAGCAGAAAGAAAGAGATCAAAGAAAGACAAAGACTAGGTCACAGGGAAGGGAAAGATTGTGTTAAGCGTAAAGCCGCCAAAGACGGTTCAAAGGGTAAGATTGGCAGATCCCTCCCCCTCTCGTCTGAAAGAGTTTGAGAAGTGGTTTTATGACAATCAGACGGGGGAGGCTGTTATTAGAGTCAAGGGTGGAATTGAATATCGAATCTTTGACCCAATGGAGTTGTTTGGATTTTCTGATGAAGATCTACTGGTTCTGTGTGAGAACCACATTAAAGCAGGGGCGGGAGAAGAAACAAGAAAGGAAGCTAGCCTGTTCATGATTGTGGTGAACAAAGTTAGAGGAGTGAGAGCTGAAGTGAAAGCGCTGGTAGAGAAAGTTAGAGCTGAAGATGACTTACACATGGACATCCAGGATTTAACAAAACAGTTTGCACAAGCTAGTGCTCATCCTGAAGGAGCTAATGAGGCAGGAGGAAACCAAGGAAGATCAAGTGCTGAGGCTCATCAAAGTAAAGTTGCAGGAGCTGATCCAGAAACATCAGGTGCTGGTACGGGAGATGCTGGAGCTGACTAGAGTTATCAAGGCAAGCAGAATGGGTGAGATCCAACCTAGGGGGAGTATTGAAAATCAAGATAGGTTGGACTCACCATTAGATTAGTGTTTGTTTATCTTTATTTGTAATAGGATCCATGTTAGTGTCCTTTGTATGTTGGTTTAGATTAAATCTATATATTTTGCTGTCCTGCGAAACTATGAGCGAAACTGTAGTTTCGCTCACAGTCATGTTGATGTTCTCCCGGCGAAACTGTCAGTTTCTGCCGGGCGAAATTATAGTTTCGCCTGTATAGTTTCGCCCACAGCGAAACTATATGCGAAACTATGACAGCTATTTATAGATTTCTTTTGTCTAATTGTTGGTCATCCTTGCAAAAACCCTAATCGTGTATTATTGTTGCAAGAGACTATTGTAAGCTGGTTCTTTCTGAATACATTGAGATTATTTCATTTCATTCACTATTGTTCATCATTGAAACCTTATTTCAAAGCTTTTTGGTGTCATTTGATCTTCTTCTCATAGTGTTTGTTGTGTGTGTTTGGTATTGAACGATTCAAGCATTCTTCTGCACTGAAAACCGATCAAATGGACCAACAGCCTCCATTTTATGAGGATCATCTTTTGGATTTTTAAGGACCTGCCAAGAGGTCACCATGGACGGGGAGAAGGCACTGTCTGCCACAGTCCAGGTGAGGACACTGTTCATCACTGCAGCCTCCATTAACTCACAGTTACAACTGGATAATGAAGAAGGTGAATTGTCTTTTCCAAAATCTGCTATAATTCATTCTTTTGAGCGGATAGGCTATGAAGGGGACTTCTCAGTTAGAACCTTCAAGAAAGGGAAAGTTTCCTCTCGATGGAAGTACCTCCTACATGTTGTTATTCATAGTTTGTCTAATAAACATGGAGTATGGGATCAAATTCTAGAGGACCTCTTCTTCATAGTTCATGGAATGGTTCATGGGGTCAAGTTCAAGTGTTCTTAATTTGTATATACTAACTTGCTTACAAACTTGGACTCCTTAGAGTATTACATGTTTCCTAGATATGTGCAGCACATTCTCAACTGTGAATTGGGCTCACAGTTGAGGGGAACATGTAATATTCTTAAAATGGGACAAATGAAGCCCGACATCTTAAAAATAATAAGAAAGCCTACTGTGGGCTTCTCAGGGGTAGAAACAGCCCTGGTCCCAAAAATGTTAGAGCTCATTGCTCAAGGTGACAACCTAGCAGCAACAGCTAGTGTTGAACCCACACCTTCCACTTCAACAACACCCACACAGCCACAAACAACCCTCACCTACCAAAGAAGATCCAAATGAACCCCTACATAGGTTATTCAACCTATGCAGGCCCCCATATCACCACCCATACAGGAAGAAATGGACACTGGAGCTCCCACTTCTCCTGAGGAGCAAAGTACTCCCATCTCACCAAGAATTAGCCTTGAGGTTCCTCATGCTCAGGTTGATGATCTCATGATCCAACAAGCCTTAAGCCTTCACTCAGAGTCTCAACACTCTAGTGAACAACCATAAGGGGAAAGTTACCATCGCTAGCCTTTAGATTTAAATCAACCCATGCCCAGCCTAGAATTCTATGATGATTAAGATATAGCACTCAGTGAGTATCACAAGTCTCTCTTCTCCTTCCCTGCTCAAAGAAAGATGAGTATTCCTCTGTCCCTTATATCTAGCCCACATCATCCACCCCTAACTGAGGTGGATCTTCTTAAACCTATTTAGGAGATCCATATGGAAGAGACCCTCACTTCTGAAAGTGATTATATCATTAAGACCTCAACCATGGCAACCCAACCTACTGACACTTCAACTGAAGCTGTCAGTGAGTAGGGGAACACTAGCAGCTAAGAACAACAAGTTGCTGATGAAGAAGAAGACTTAGGCCCAATTATCTCATCCCCCAGTGATTCTTCTACTGGAAATGAGAGGAATCTTAGAGTAAAGGTGCAAAAACTATCTAAAACATTCATTTATTTAGTCTTTAAGGTTAGTCACTTGGAATACCAAGTGACTACCTTGTAAAGAAGGGTCAATGATCAACAACTTGAGATTTATGATCTCAAGGAACAATTAGTTAGGAGACCCTTCAGAAGGATTCAACCAGGAACACAAGAACCCGAGGATGTAATTGACTTAACCTCCAGCTCACCTATGCAAGTGGGTGATGCTACCAAAGAGGGGGAGGAAGTTGTTACAATCACAGAACTTGGGAGTCCTTCTTAGAGTATGGACATTAAGGACTCACCAACCTCACTTGTAATTGTTCAGACTCAACAATCTCCTCAAATTCATATTGATGTAGACTCACTTATTAGGAGTTTATCTGAGGAGGGTATAGCAAGGGTAATGTCATACCAACCTTTTCGGGCTGCAAATGGAATACATGGGTGGAGGTATGATTCTGAAAGAAGATCCCTCATACTGTATAGAGTTCAAGGACAGTAAGAGGTCTTTAATTTTCAGACCTTGAACTACTATAACAGCCTTTCCCTAGTCAATATGCCACTTACCAACCCAAGTCAAAACATGCAAGCTGACATATTGGCTGGGAGAATTCAAGACAGGATCATGGAAGAACCTAGACATAGAAGAAGACAATTGCAAGCAGGTAACGTCATTGGTCAATTGGATGTTGAGGTGGACCCTAAGATTAGCTTTGAAGGGGAAACCTTGACTGAAGGCCTAGTGTCAGAACCTGTGAGCATTGTCATAGAACCAAGCACTTCAACAACATCATGTACCCTTGGTGAAGCACCAATTGGTGAAGGTGTTTCACAACCTCTCTCTAGCCAGAGCCTCACTGCTGAATCAGACAATGAAGGCCAAAGCTCTCTCCATCCTGAGTCACCAAGGCATGTGAGTGACAAAGGGAAAAGGAAACTGACTCCTAAGGAGATTGAGGAGGAGGAATGAGAGAGGAAGATGAAGCTAAGGGGAGAGAGTTCAGCTGGTTCCTCAGACTTCATAGAAGCTGCAATCAGGACAGCCCCCAGGCCAAACACTCAAAATGATGAGTTGAGGGTTGCTAGAGAGATCTGGGAACCAGGAACTACAATATTGATGAACTCATCTCTTTTTCCTTAGAAGAGTTAAAATGAACTAGCAGACTTAGAGTTGACCAAAGAAAGAAAGGAGGTAGAGGATGCATGTAACACCCGGTTATTTTTAAAGATATGAAGAAAGAATAAAAGTAAAGGAAAATAAAGAAAGGCTATGAAGCCCAAGTTAAAGGACTAAAAGTGTCAAAAAGGACAAAAGGTTTGAAAGTTGGTAAATAAAGTAACATGGCCGCCCATGTTACTTATTCACATAAACAAACGGATTTTTAGAGAGAGAAACAATAGAGAATTCTTGGAGGTTGTAGAAGAAGAAGAAAGTTCGAAGTTTTTGGTAAGAATTCTCAGTTTTATGATGTTTTAGATGTTTCTAGTCTCGGTTATGTGCCTATAAATGTGATTGTGTGTTCGGGTTGTATATGTGTGTGGGTTTTAGGTGCTAGAAACGTCTGGGAAGCTCAAAGAAGGGTTCAAACCCGAAAACAACTAAGGTGAGTTCTAGAATCCCCCTTTTTAACAGGTTTTTAACTACTCTGGGGCTGGAAAATGCATGTGTATATTTTTTATAAAAATAAGCTTCTACTCGTATGTGTGCGTGAATCTGTATGTGGGTGGGTGTATATTTTAGGTGTAAATGATGTGATGATTATGATTAAGAATGTGTTAGGATGCTTAGAATGTTAGTACTAAGCATAAGATCTGATTCGGGACGAATTGGGATTGATTTTTGTTGTTTAAGTACAAATAGGATACCCAACAATCTTAAAGTGGACCATCCATCAAACGGCTTTATTTTCTAAGTGTACCGAACCGCCCAAAAGCCCAACCGTCTGAATAGTGCCCATGCGTCTAAACAGGCCCATGCGTCTAAGTAGAAAAATGGCTAAGTATAAGCCCAAACGTTTGAACAGGGCCCATGCGCCTAAATAGGCCCATGCGTCTAAGGTAAAAAGAGACTAAGTTAAGTCCAGACGTCTGCATAGTGCCAAAACGTCTGAACAGGGCAGAAGCACCCAAATAGTTCCCATGCGTCTAGACCCTTAGAGTAAATTTCTGAAATTTCAGGAAAAACAAAAAGCCTAGGGTTTTGACTAAGTTGACTTATGGGCAATGATACCCATTATAAGCATAATTATGAAATGTCTTAGGGTTATAAAATGTATGAATGATGTACATTACTTATGATGTGTTATCTTTTAATAATGATTAAACGTATTTATATTATATTGTAAATTACATTATATATTATGTTATTACTTTACGTAGTATGACAAACGAATGAAAGAACATAAAGAATAACGTAATGAAAGGAAAGATAACAATGATGAAAAGTAAAATGTAATGAATGAACAAATTGCTTGCAAGCAAATGAAAGGAGGTGCACGACCATGTGTCGTTAGCTCAACTATGATGCGGGTTAGCTACCCCAAAGGATGCACACAGGGTCAATCTTTGAGATTGACAAGGCCCTTTGGTATGCCCTAGGTGACTGGATCAACTTCATGCATAATGTTCGTGGTTTAATTACCACAGGTCCAGCATCAGCTTCGTGCACAATGATTGGGGTAGGACCAAACGGTTTGTATGAACAGGAGAGATGACTTGCCCTAGGTGACTGGATCAGCTTCGTGCACAATGTTCGTGGTTTAATTACCACAGGTCCAGCATCAGCTTCGTGCACAATATTCGGGGTATTGTTCATCAATCCATATGAATGTAAAAGAATGACGTAACGTACTAAGGAAAGAAAGAAAGTAAGTAAGTAAACAAGTATGAATGTAAAAGAATGATAATGAGTGTGTTATGAAAGAACGAGAATGAAAATAAGAGAATGTTAACAAAAAGCATGAAATGAAAACATGCTATGAATATGATGAAGTATGATGAATGTTAATGAAAGTAAAAGTAATATTCTTTATCTGTACGTATGATGCATGACTACGTATGAAAGTAAAGAAGATTGTATAAAAAGTAAAGTATTTTATTTATAAAACTAGAACTCACTCAGCAACGCTGACTTTTATGTGTTTTCCAGTTGGCAGGTAATAGTTGTTGAGGATGGCACGGGGCAGCTACTTGGCATTTTTGTGATGGCATCCATTCGTATAATAATGACGTTTTTGTGATGTAATGCAATTTATAATATTTTATAACAGTTAATAGTATTGTATTACGTTGCAAAAGTCGTCATTAAAATATAAGAAATGGTTTTGTTTAATTTCTGCTGCAATGTTTTAAATAATTGTATGTTTTATGTGCGATGAATGACCAGCTGTGAGGTGCCGGGGAACGGCGCCTTACAAGTTGGTATCAGAGCCAAAGTTTAAGTGAAATGGGTAAATAGTTTCAAAAGAAACCTAAACTTAAACTGAGAATGGAACAAAGGGGAGGGATACCAGTCCAAGTAGCTACGTGCCATCAGGTATTTTCTTTGATGTTAACCGGCATTATGTGCGCATGTTATTTGATTTGTTTGCCCTTAGTAGATTTGGATACTGATGTAGTCAGGATAGGAAATGCTTAGGGTGTGAAGAGTAAAGTAAGTGGCTAATCACAACTGGCCACTGTAATTAGGGACTTACTATACTTGACGTAAACTAAGCTATTACCTTGAATGATGGTGTTAGTGTTTAAATCTTATAGCAATTAGGAATGGCTGGAGGAAGATCTTCTAAGGCTTCACGAGGCGGAGTACGCGGTGGATGTGGTGCTGAACCATGAGCCATAAGAGGAAGGCCCAGGGTTGAGAAGGTGACCCACGAGGAGCCTGAGACCCCTCATCTGGAGGGTGGTGATCAGAGTGCCAACTTGAGAGCCTCGGTGAAAGAAGCCGTGGTGGAGGACGTTCATCAGGTCATGCAGACAATACTAGTATCTGTAGTGACTGAGGTGATCAAGGCTGTGGGAGAAGGAGAGAGGAGGGATAGGAACAGGTCTTCGGCAGGGAGAGAGCAACCTGAGATCGAGACGGTTATCCCTACTGATGAGGAGGAGGAGGAAGAGGAGCCTGTGGCGGAGGTAGCACGAGGCTGTAACTATGGGGCATTCCAAAGATGCAAGCCCCCTACCTTCGATGGTAATGGCACTGCTACTGCTACTCACCGATGGGTAAGGGAGATGGAGGATGTTCTTAAGGTCAGCGAGTGCCGGGAGGACCAGAAGGTAAAATTCACCACTCACTCATTTGTGGACTCGGCCTAATGCTGGTGGGACAACATTGTCCAAGCCGAGGGTAGCAGGGCAATTGGCAGGATGAGGTGGAGCGAGCTGAAGAAGTTGGTGATCGAGGAGTTCTATCCTCATCAGAAGTTGGACAAGGTGGAAAGAGAGTTCTTGTAGCTAGAGGCGGGAACCATGACACATCAGCAGTACACCACCAAGTTCAACGAGATGGCACGGCTGGTGCCGGATCAGGCGATGCCCTTATCGCAAAAGATAAAGAGATATATTCAGGGCTTGCCGAGTCGGTGGTTGACTTGGCTGGGAGGTTGTATGATAAGAGGGAGGTGATGGTGGTCGAGGGGAAAAAGATGGGTGGTGATGATCGGAACCGGAAACGGTTTGGGCGTGGTGCTTTCACCCCGAATAACAAGAGGGCTAGAATGGATGATCGACGGGTGGTCGCTGCAGGCTCAGGAGTGAAGAGATGCGGGAAGTGTTGAAAAGAGCATGCTGGTGAGTGCAGGCTGGGGTTTAATGTCTGTTTCAAGTGTGGGAAGCCCGGCCACATCTCTAGAGATTGTAGAGCGGCGAGGTGCTTCAACTGTGGCGAAGTAGGCCACATGAGTAGGGAATGGAAGAAGCCAAGGGCCGAGAGTTCTGGAGCAGGGAAGAAGACCGGGACTGAAGAGCAAAGGGCGAGCGCCAGAGCGTTCATGATGACCAGGGAGGAGGCTAGGACGGACCATGATGTGTCAGGTACGTTTCTAGTAGATCAAACTCTTGCTTGGGTGTTATTTGATTCTGGTGCTAGTAGGAGTTTTATTTTTGCTACTTTCTGTGCTAAACTGCCTGTTTGTAGTAAATGCATTGATGAGCCCTTTGACGTCGAAACTGCTATTGGTAAGTCCACTAAAGTTACTGATGTGATAGAGGGTTGTGCCATAGAATTAGAAGGTCACAGGTTTGCTGCCAGGTTACATATGATGCCCCTAGGAGGATTTGATGTAGTACTAGGGATGGATTGGTTAGCAACCTATGAAGCAAGCATAATGTGTCGAAAGAAGATGATTAGACTGATAGCGCCTGAAGGGGGTTCGGTGATGATATACGGTGATCGAGTTATGGCGATTCCGAAAGTGATTTCGATGGCGGTGGTGGGAAGGTGCATGTGAAGTGGATGTAGTGCTTATTTGGCCTACGTGAAAGATGTGGACACGTCAACACCATAATTGCTAGATGTGCCGGTGGTGTGTGACTTTCCTGATATATTTCCGGAGGACTTATCAGGAGTGCCACCATATTGAGAAATCGAATTTCAAATTGACTTGATACCCGGTTCTCAGCCTGTCGCTAAGGCACCGTATCGGTTGGCTCAGACTGAGATGAAGGAGTTAATGGAGCAACTGCAAGAGTTGCTCGATAAGGGTTTCATTAGACCGAATATCTCTCCTTGGGGTGCTCCGGTCTTATTCGTGAAGAAGAAGGACGGTAGCATGAGATGTGTATCGACTACCGTGAGTTGAACAAGTTGACGGTAAAGAATCCGTATCCGTTACCGAGGATTGACGACTTGTTCAATCAGCTCCAAGGTGCCAGTTGGTTGTCAAGGATATATCTTCGATCTGGCTACCATCAATTAAAGGTAAAGGAGCAAAACATTCCTAAGACAGCTTTTCGTACGCGTTATGGACACTACGAGTTCCTTGTGATGTCTTTTGGTTTAACCAACCGCCAGCTGCTTTTATGGACTTGATAGATCGAGTGTGTCGGCCGATGTTGGACAAATCAGTGATTGTATTCATTGATGATATCCTGATTTATTAATGGAGCGAGGAAGAGCATGCCAGTCACATTTGGGAAGTGATGGAGACGTTCAGAAAAGAGAAGCTGTATGATAAGTTCTCCAAGTGTGCTTTTTGGTTACGCGAGGTGCAATTTCTGGGCCACGTGGTAAATGCGAAGGGAATCATGGTGGACCTGGCAAAGGTTGAGGCCGTGATGCAATGGAAGTCTCCTAAGATGCCATCCGATATTCGTAGCTTCTTGGGATTGGCGGGCTACTACAGGAGGTTTAATCAAGACTTTTCCAAGATAGCCTCACCTTTGACAATGTTGACTCGGAAGGAAGTAAAGTTCGTGTGGGGTCGAGAACAGGAGTGTGCTTTTGAGGAGTTAAAGATGAGACTTACACGACCTCCTATCTTGACATTACCCGAAGGTAGTGAAGACTTAGTGGTATATTCGGATGCTTCTTATTCGGGGCTCGGTTGCGTATTGATGCAACGTGGAAGGGTGATAGCCTACGCATCTCGACAGCTGAAAACCCACGAAGTCAACTATCCCACGCACGATCTAGAACTAGCTGCGGTGGTTTTCGCGTTAAAGATTTGGCGGCACTACCTATACGGGACAAAGTGCTCCATCTTCACAGACCACAAAAGCTTGAAGTACTTCTTCGAGCAAAAAGATTTGAATATGAGACAGAGGCGATGGTTGGAGCTCATAAAGGATTATGATTGCGAGATCCATTACCATCCGGGCAAGGCCAACGTGGTGGCAGATGCCCTTAGCCGAAAGGAGAGGCCCGAGCCGATTCGGGTGAAGTCTTATCAGCTGATTATGACCTCTGACGTGACGACACAGGTCAAGGAGTTTCAAAACAAGGCTCTGAAAGAAGACCGTCTTAACTCTGAAAGAATGAGAGGTCTAGTCGCGGAGTTGGGTGAAAATACTCTCGGTGTTAGAACCCGATATGGGCGAATGTGGATTCCTTGTTACGGGGATCTACGTGGAAAGATCATGGACGAGGCTCATAATACTCGATACTCCATTCATCCCAGTGCTACCAAGATGTATCCCGCTCTTCTTGCTCCCACCTTCATTGATGGTGAGAACGGGTAAAACCTTTTTACCCATGGCCGCCTTGGCTGTTTTGAGCATAGAGTGAAGCTCACTTATGTTCTTGTCCCACCCGTTCATGTTATAATTCATAACAAAGTTGTCAAACCTCCTTGACAAAGAGTTGAGGATCAAATCTATAGCTAACTCTTTCGAGACGAGACAATTCAGCCTTTTGAGGTGGTGTATATGGCTCTTCATCTTAAGTACATAAGATGAGACCGATTGGGTGTCATCCATATGACATGCATGGAGTGCTCGAACTGTTTCGAAGAGCTCTACCCATGCTTGTCATTGGAACGTTTACTTCAACTGGGTAATCATGTCGTATGCTCTGTGATGTCCGTACTCCTTTTGGAGATCCGGAGTCATACTTGCCAACATGAGACAAGACACTTGGGCTGAGTCCTCAGTGTATTTCACCCAATTATTGTAGGCCTCCTCATCTTCCTCATTGGGTTGATCAGGAATTGGATCGTCTAATATGTATGACCGTTTCTCTTGTTTGAGAACAATTCTCTAGTTTCGAAATCAATCAATAAAGTTGTTATGGTTTAGACGCTCCTTTTGGAGAATGGTTCTTAGTGATAGGGTATGAGCGGACGGGATATCATTTTTTTCATTATTGTTGATAGCCATCTACAAAATTTAACAAAGTCCAATTTTAGTATTTTCGATATTGTCGTATTTTAGGTATTAATACTCTTTTACGTGTCATACACAAATTAAAATTCTATAATCTAACGTCACATTGAAATAGTGGTTAGGTGACCTTTATCCTATTATTTAAATTAACAAGGTAGTCAACGTTTGACAATTGCAACCCTTTGCAACTTCTAGAGGTATGGGATCGACTTAAACCCATATGTGTAGTCGGCACGTTTATCCCATCAACACCTTTTGTAAACCATATTGTAGGTGATCCATTTAACATGGTTTACAAATTAAGTCACCCTAATTACACACACATGTTAGTTTACCAATACAAGTGGTTAGGTGACCTTTATCCCATAAATATGGTATTCGTATCTCAAATCACAAGTTTCCTCAAAATGGTTAGGTGACCTTTATCCCATGAAGAGTTTGCAAGTGACTCAAGTGTTGTGCAAAAGGACGGTGTTAAACTTGTTTTCAAAAGGAATTTTAGTTTTCATAATTCTAGTATAGAAAACTCTATGTACATTGTATTTGTATGCTTTCAAACACATGCTACCCTATGGTTACCTTTTTAATAAAACCCTTTTTATTTAAATCATTTTAATAAACTTTTATTAACCACTTAATGATAAAGAACCATATTATTTCAGCTTGTTATGCTTATTAATTAGTTTGTTATGCATATCCATATATGAAAACAACCATCATAAAATAAACAACCAAACAAGCACAACCATATAATCACAAGTGCATAACCATAGCCACTAAGTTGACTATACTTGTTTGCCATCACAAGTGTTGTCATTTGGTCTTTCCTAAGGGTTAATAATAACACATAAAATGTGTTCATGAACTCCCACTTGAAAACACATCCAAATGCTTCAAGTGTTCATGTCTTTGTGTCCATCCTTTGTATCTTTATTTGAGTCTCCAACTTGTGCATCTTCTTTTACAAAATTATATCCTAATAAAATTTTTTCTAATAAAAGAAATGCACCTAATATATTTATTACATAACCATAAGAATAAATAAATTACAAGCCAAAGATACAAACACAAAATATTGTTACAACCCTTTTATTGAATAAAACCAAACATGACAAAACATTCAACCAAATCCAAAACACACTTGGTCAAGGCTATGTTATGCACCAAAACATGTATCCAAATACAAGATTCAAGAAAAAAAATGAACTCCCTTTTTAATTCTTAAAATTTCAGCGAACATGAACCAAAATTTTTAGGGTTTTTGTCCAAACAAAATAATCAACCATTTGACATTAATCTTTCAAGATTTATTCTAATGCATGTAAAATAAAACTTGAAAGACAAGGGATTCATATATCCAAAACAAATCAGCCCCTAATGGGTTGAGAAAGTCCAACAAAACTAATTTTTCTTGGAATTTTGAAGCAAGTTTTCCACATAACCGGCTCTAGATGCCATTGTTGGGTTTGTTGCATGTTTATCAATGTTTGTTTAACCATTTAAACAAAAACGCAGCGGATATATTAAGATATAGAACATGTTTTAGATGCTGAAAATAAACCATTTTTATGTTCAACAAGTCAAACCTAAGAAATAGGATCAAGTATGTGAAAACAAGTGCTCTCAAAACGAAATTAACCATAGGGTGTTCTGAGATTACTACCTTTCTAAGAACAATAACATATGTGATGGATAATATATGAAGAAGATGATGCTCTTGAATGGAAGCCTTCAAAGGAGAGGACCTCAAGCTAGTATACCCACAAGCTCTTACAAACACCCAACTTGTTAGGAAGTTTTACACCAAAAACTTCTTCAAAACCTCCTTCTTGGCTGAGATTTGCAAGAGAGAAAGATGGAGAGAAGTTGCACTTGTGTGTGAGAGATAGTGTAGGTTGAGTAGTGTGTGAAATGGGTTAATGTCTTGTCTTAAAACAAGACAAGGAATCCCAAGAAAACACCACCAAGGGGTGGCCAAATTTTTGAATGGGTTCCTACATATTTAAAATTTTTTATATCACATATTATTTTACAAATAAGTTTATAAAGTTAAACCTTTTTAATTTTATAACTTAACTACTCTTTTATTTGTTGTTATTTAACATACTTAAATAACAATACAAATAATTTCTCATGAACAAAATATCCATATAACTTGTTCTATATCAAATGCAACAATGTAGAAAACCCATTTTCTAAATTGGTGTCAATATTTATTTGCTTGATCATATCAACAAATAAATATTTACTGATGTTTGTTTAGCTTGTTATTGGGTATGACTCGTCTTGGACCATAACATACTAACCACATCAATCTTGTATGTGTCTTGGGCATACAAGATCCAACAGTTCGTACTCCTTTTGGAGATCCGGAGTCATACTTGCCAACATGAGGCAAGACACTTGGACAGAGTCCTCAGTGTTTTTCACCCAATTATTGTAGGCCTCCTCATCTTCCTCATTCGGTTGATCGGGAATCGGATCGTCTAATATGTATGACCGTTTCTCTTGCTTGAGAACAACTCTCAAGTTTCGAAACCAACCAATAAAATTGTTATGGTTTAGACGCTGCTTCAGGAGAATGGTTCTTAGTGATAGGGTATGAGCGGATGGGATGTCATTGTTTTCATTATTGTTGGTGGCCATCTACAAAATTTAACAAAGTCCAATTTAGTATTTTCGATATTGCCGTATTTTAGTTATTAATACTCTTTTATGTGTCATACACAAATTAAAATTCTAGAATCCAACACTACATTTAAATAGTGGTTAGGTGACCTTTATCCCATTATTTAAATTAACAAGGTAGTCAACGTTTGACAATTGCAACCCTTTGCAACTTTTAGAGGTATGAGATAGACTTAAATATTATATATATAGTTGACATGTTTATCCCATCAACACCTTTTGTAAACCACATTGTAGGTGATCCATTTAACATGGTTTGCAAATCAAATCACCCTACTTACACACACGTGTGAGTTTACCAACATAAGTGGTTAGGTGACCTTTATCCCACAAATATGGTATTCCCACCTCAAATCACAAGTTCCCTCAAAATGGTTAGGTGACCTTTATCCCATTAAGAGTTTCCAAGTGACTCAAGTGTTATGCAAAAGGACGGTGTTAAACTTGTTTTCAAAAGGGATTTTATTAGTTTTCATAATTCTAGTTTAGAAAATTCTATGTACCTTGTATCTGTATGCTTTCAAAAACATGGTACTGTATGCTTTCAAAAACATGGTACCCTATGGTTCCCTTTTTAATAAAACCCTTTTTATTTAATTCATTAATCCTTTTAATAACCTTTTATTAACCACTTAATGATAAAGAACCATATTATTTCAGCTTGTTATGTTTATTAATTAGTTTATTATGCATATCCATATATCAAACAACCATCATAAAATAAACAACCAAACAAGCACAACCATATTATCACAAGTGCATAACCATAGCCACTAAGTTGACTACACTTGTTTGCCATCACAAGTGTTGTCATTTGGTCTTTCCTAAGGGTTAATAATAACACATAAAATGTGTTCATGAACTCCCACTTGAATCCGCATCCAAATGCTTCAAGTGTTCATGTCTTTATGTCCATTCTTTGTATCTTCCATTGAGTCTCCAACTTATGCATCTTCTTTTACAAAATTATACCCTAATAAATTTTTCTATTAAAAGAAATGCATCTAATCTATTTATTACATAACCATAAGAATAAATAAATTACAACCCAAAGATACAAACACAAAATATTATTACAACCTTTTAATGAATAAATGCAAACATGACAAAACATTCAACCAAATCCAAAACACACTTGGTCAAGGCTATGTTATGCATCAAAACATGTATCCAAATACAAGATTCAAGAACAAAATGAACTCCCTTTTAACCCTTAAAATTTCAGCCAATATAAACCAAAATTTTAAGGGTTTTTGTCCAAACAAAATAATTAACCATTTGACATTAATATTTCAAGATTTATTCTAAAGCATGTAAAATAAAACTTGAAAGACAAGGGATTCATATATCCAAAACAAATCAGCCCCTAACGGGTTGAGAAAGTCCAACAAAACTAATTTTTCTTGGACTTTTGAAGTAAATTTTCCACATAACCGGCTCTAGATGCCATTGTTGGGTTTGTTACAAGTTTATCAAAGTTTGTTTAACCATTTAAAGAAAAAACGCAGCAAATATAAAGAGATATAAAGCTTGTTTTATATGCTGAAAATTAACCGTTTTATAATCAAGAAGACAAACCCAAGAACAAGGATCATCTATGTGAAAACAAATGCTATCTAAACAAAACCAACCATAGGGTGTTCTTAAAATACTACCTTTCTAAGAACAAGAAGATGTGAGATGGATAATAGATGAAGAAGATGACATTCTTGAATGGAATCTTTCAAAGAAGAAGACCTCAAGCTAGTATACCCACAAGCTTCTTGCAAACACACCTAACTTGTTAGGGAGTTAACACCAAAAACCTTCTTGACCCTTCTTCTTGGCCGAAAATTGCAAGGTAGAAAAGGGAGAAGAGAGCTGCACTTGTGTTTGAGAGAGAATGTAGGTTGAGTGTACTCTTGAATGTGTTTAATGTCTTGTAATAAAACAAGACATGGAATCCCAATGTGAAGACCAAAGGGGGGCGGCCAAAAAATTCAAAATGGGTTCCCACCTATTTGAAATTTTATTACATATTATTAACTCATAAGTTTATAAAATTAACCTCTTTTAATTTTATAACTCAACCACACTCTTATTTGTTATTATTTAACCTACTTAAATAATAATACAAATAATTTCTCATGAACATATTATCCATATAATTTGTTCTATTTCAAATGCAATAATTTAGAAAACCTAATTTCTAAATTGGTGTCAATATTTATTTGCTTGATCATATCAACAAATAAATATTTATTGGTGTTTGCTTAGCTTGTTATTGGGTATGACCTGACTTGGATCATAACGTACTAACCAAATCAATATTGTATGTGTCTTGGGCATATAAGATCCAACATATATCCTGCTTAGAGCACCCTGAAAAGGGAACATGTACAAGATGTATTTGCAGGAAACATCCCCCTCAGGAGAAGTTTCTTGCTTTCTATCTAAGGCGAATAGTGATAAGTCTTTTCTTTGGCATAAAAGGATGTATCATGTAAACTTGAAGAACATGAATAAACTAATTAACAATGATTTGGTAACTGGAATGCTAAAGAAAGAGTTTACAAGTGATGATCACTGTCTTGCATGGCTGAAAGGGAAACAACACTTGGTGTCTCACAAGCTAAAGGTAAAGAACTCTATCACTACTCCCCTTCACTTATTACACATGGATCTCTTTGGCCCTACTAGTGTAATGAGTTTAGGAAGGACCTCATACTATTTGGTGATCACAGATGATTTCACAAGATTCACCTGGGTTTTCTTCCTTAGAACTAAGGATGAAACTCCTAAGATCTTGAAGAATTTCATTCTGAAAGTTGAGAATCAAATTGATCACAATGTCAAGACCATAAGATGTGATCAAGGAACTGAATTCAAAAATAAAATCCTTGACACATTTTTGGATGAAAGGGTATTACAAGACAATATAGTACTACCAGGACTCCTCAGCAAAACGGAGTTGCTGAGAGAAGAAACATGATACTTATTGAAGCTGTAAGAACCATGTTTTCTGACTCTAAACTGCCTTTTACCTTCTGGGCAGAGGTAGTCAATACTGCCTGCTATGGGTAAAACAAAGTTTTAGTAGTTAAACTCATGGTAAGGCCTTTTATTGGTTTTCTCCGATCATTTGGATGTCCATGCACCATCTTGAATACCAAAGACCAAGTAGCCAAGTTTGCTGAGAAATCAGATGATGGACACTTCATTTGATACTCCTCTCAAGGTAATGCTTATAGAGTATACAATCTCAAAACTAGAGTAGTTAAAGAATCAGCCAATGTGATCTTCAATGAGCACACACCCTGTGTGAAAGTGTGAATCCAAGGATTGCGAATCAGGAATTATCAATATTAAAATAAATCAATTTAATGATCGCGGAATTATCACTAATTGACGTTTAATTGTTTGTAATGAGTAATTATGAACACAACCACAGAAACACAATAAATGCTAAATCAATAATAATTCAAATGTATTTCATTAACTATAATGTAATGATTACAAAAGAATAATAATGAATGACTATGAACAATCGAATTCTGTGAATCGAATAATGTTTGATGTTGATGTGACGGCAGCTAGGGTTGCACAATGATGTAACTCGATAGCCGTAATATTGATTGATTGTGTTCACCGAGATGTGAAACCTAGGACTCATATTTATAGATGATTTGAGTCGGCTAAGGAAACACCGGATCTCTCGGGATTTGTTATTGATTGTGTTGACTTGTTTGACTTCTTGGTAGTTGCAATCGAAGTATAATGATCTTCCGCAGGAGTCTTGTCATCCACAGAACTTTTGTTCTTCCGTAGATGATTTGCTCTTCCATAGGAGTGTTGTTCTTCCGTAGGAAATTCTTCTTCCGTAGGGGTCTTTACTTGGTCCTTGATCATCCGCAGGAACATTCACTTGGTCATGTGGTCTTGTAAGAAACATATCTACGGATTAACAAAATTGTTCATCCGTAGATGTTTCTTACACTTGGTCAATTCCATGAATCCGTCCAAGTATATTGTTTTTCCCTGTCAAGTCACAAATCAACACACATATATATGGGGTTATCCTATAGATTCAAAGCACATATATATATATATTTTGACTGTTACAAATATTAATTACAAGACTTGATTTTCAAGTACTAAGCCTATACAAAAATGATCTAGCCCTATACAATCTAGACCTAACAATACTCCCCTTAGGCTTAGCTCCTTGTAATCAGTCTTTCAACACTGCAAGCTCCTTGACTCTTGATATTATTTTGTTGTAGAAGTAAGATACAGCAGTTTTCTGATCATCGTATTTGTACTTTATCTGCATCCTGCTGATCTTCTTCAGTGTGTCATAACTGAGTCCTAAAACATCTTCTTCTGTAGTGAGTGTTTCCACTACACTATCATTATGCACAATTTCTAATTCATCTTCTTCAGATATTCTAAGCTCAGACACTTCAGCTATTATTGTTCCTTTTAGTAGCCCAGCCTCATGATTCCTTCTCTTGTGTGCCTTTGCATGCAGTTTATCTATCACTTGAATCATATGCACATATAAGCAGAGATCATTCTGGGCTTTTTCATCTGTTAGCTTTGGGAAGAATTTATCATGAAGGTATGATGTGTAGCTGGGATGCAACATCTTTAGCTCTATTGGATCAAAAATTCTTATTTTATCTCCCTTCTTCCCATCAACATTTCTCAGCAACACCATCTCTTTATTCTTTTCAACGTATCCCCATTCTGAGATAGGACAAGTGAATTGATTTCCAGTGATGCTTTTGATGGTGTGTGAGCTTCTGGTACATCTCACTCTTTTAGCAGATCATCATCTACAAGGGATGAGACTTCAGTTGTTTTTCTTTTCAGATTTTGTGTCATTCTTTTGTGCTCCTTATCATTTCTCTTTGCTTGCATGAGCACATCATCAGTAAAACTGGTCTTCATACCATTTACAGCTGCAGAGAAGTCTCTCCCCCTGAGATGGATTGGGTAGTTGAACATTGGGATGCTTTGTAGATCCCTGATATCTTGCTCCGCAAGGCTGAGCATGTCTTCCACATCATGGAAGTATTGAATCCTTCCAGAAGTCCTCTTGATTATTGCACAATCCCAGTCTGGATCATATTTCCAGGCCATAATCCTGTTCTCTTCCACAGAACTGGGAGTTGTGATATGATCATACAGCTGTACGAGAGTTGATTTCTGCTCGGTAATCTCTCGAACAGTTGTTCCCAGAGGCCATACTTTTCCGGGGATAACTGCCCTTGGCTCTCTGATCAGTGTTTCTTTTTCCTTATGCTGATCTTTTGGTTCAACTGTTATTGGATCAGCAGCAAGTTTACTTGGTTGTTCTTTTGGATGTGGAGCAGTGGTTCTGAACTTCACACCAGTTTCTAATTCCACCTTCATTACATGCTCCATCATCCTCCGCAGTTCTCCAGTGGTTCTACCTTTGAGCTCATGCGGTTTGTAGTTGTGGCCCTGTAACCAGCAGGTCATATTGTACTTGTTGAGTTTGGCTGTGTCACAGTGGCCCAGATCCTTCTTTATCTTCTCCAATGACTGAAAGGTTGTAAAGGCTTCATAATCACAGTTTGGGATTATGAACCTTGCAAACTCAAACTCTTTCAGTGCATTCTTCATTTCTGATGTGTTCATCCTCTCAACCATGTCATATGGAAAACCATGGTTGATGAGGGTCATAAACATGCTAGAATCAGGCCTCTCTTCCATGATGTCAGCTGTTGTTAGAAGGTCATCGGCCTTTCCACCCTTTTCACCAGTGGGGGACTCAATTCTTGTCAGTTCCTCCCACTCTTTCTCACTGTCATCATCATCCGTGGACGGTACCTTCACAGTAGACACATCTACTGAAGGTGTAGGTGTAGGGGATGGAAGTTTTGGTTTCTTTGGAGAGCTTTCATCTTCAAGTTTCTTTTGAGTTGCTTCCATGTATTTTCTTTTCCGGGTGTATGAAATCATTTGCTTAGCAGCTTCACCCGACTGTTTTAGTTGATCAGTACTTGGGGCTTCTTTTGTTTGCAGAGCAGATATCTTCTTTTTCAGCTCTTCTATTTCTGCTTCTTTCTTTTTGATCAGTTCAGCTTTCTCATTTTGCTCAGTCTTCAAAGAAGCCTCCAACTCTTGTTCTCTATTCAACAATGCATCAATGACTTCATTGTTGCTTAGAGCATCTTCTCTCAGCCTTTTTAGTCTAGCATCTTTCTTCATCAGCTCTTCATCTTTTATTTGATTACACTTTTCAGCTCTTGAATTCTTTCTTTTCGCTTATTTGATTTGAGTACTAACTTGTTGTACTCAGCAACCAAATAGCTTTTGCTGACAGGAATGTCTTTGTCACTTAAATCATCTTCATGGTATGTAATGACATCCTCAGCAGATCCTTGTACTTCCCCATGCTCATCAGCAATTTGTTCATCTTTCAATGAAGATATGGGCTCAGTATGTGCTGATGAAGCATGTTCTTCTGTGTGTGTGGGTGAGATAGGAACAGTGCTGGCTTGAGATAATATCTCTGTGTCTCCTGAGTGTACAGAGTATACAGACTCAGTTATCTCAAATGGTTCAGTTCCAGCACTTTCCGGGGATGAATGTTTTGGTGATTCTGGTGGTGGTTGTACAGGGGATTGAGCTTGAAGTGGAGAGAAAGGTTGAGTGTGATGTGATGATGACTGAGAAGGTGATGATGATTGTTGTTTGGCTGGAGATGTTGGCTCAGTGCTTTTGGTGGATGATGAGGATATTTGTAGAGGTGATTGATGTTGATGAATTGGGGAGATTGGTTAGGTGTTCAAGCTTGTTGGTGATTATGATTGTTGAGGGGGTATTTGGCTAGGTGTATGATGTTGGAGTGGTGAAGTTTGGGTTGATGAGTGGTGTTGGTGTGGTGGTGTTTGGAGTGGTGAGTGAGATGCTTGTGCAGAATCAGCAGATGACTCTGCTTCATCTTCCCAAGCCAACTCTTGTGGAAGGTTTGCTTGGGGATCTAATACATGTGCAAACATGGTCATATCTTGATCCTGATACTTTCCACTAAGCTTGTTTAGCACAGATTTGCTCAAGTGTGCTTGAACAAACACATTGCCAACTCTGTCCACCCTTGGTAGTTCTGAGTTGATCACCAGTTGCAGGAATCTCGGGAACATGTACATCTTGTCATTCTTCTGCAGTTTGACTTGTTCACTCAGACAATTGAAGATGTATTTGGCATAATTATAAATTCTCCCTTCGAATATCCCAATGATTCCAGATGATATGTGCCTGGAGAATCTGTCAAGTCCCGACTTCCTGTTTGACATGCATTTCAGGTAGGTATGGCACAAGAATCTGTACGGTTTGCATAGCCTACCCTTTTTGATTTCCCCTTTCTCATAATCACCATCATACCCCATCAGATTGAATATTTTCTCAATGTATTCATTCTCGAATACATCGGGGTGACCTATCTCTCTATCACCCAATTCCAAGCATCTCCGTATGATGCTTTCAGTGATTCGTAGACGCTTGTTCCGAATCTCAGCCACAATCACTTCTTCATCATCTTGTTCTTCAACTCGTGATGAGTTCCAGAAATCGATTATGTGTGTCTGATGGATCACAGGCTCAGCCGTCACGGCGTAGAAAAGCCTTTATCGTCGGAGATATCTTATGATATCTCGACATCCTTCCGCCGCCGGATCATCAGCGTTTAAGAACGCGCACACATTATGTTCTTTAGCGAATCGATTATCCATCTGTAAAGAAAATCAAGTTAGAAAACATGCAGTTGAATCGTTTTAATGGCAATAACCGATTAATCAGTTTCGTACTGATGTTTAAGACATGATTTACCTTCGCAGTAACAGTGATTGATTACTGGATAATGTTGATAATGTGTTCTTGGGAACGGATATTTTGAAATTTTGAAAAAGAGGGAAAATGGGCGATTTTCTAGGTTAAAAGTGAAAAAGTGCTCTGTAAAAATATCAGAAACCTTATTTATAGGCGAACACATTAATTTCTTTTATTAATTATGTTCTTTTATTAATTATGTTGGGCCCACTCCCATTCATTCCTATCCGCATACCAAGTGTTTAGAATGCATTATTTCTTCCGCAGAACATCTGCGGAACCTTGACATCTGCGGAACCTTAACATCTGCGGATGTCAACATCTGCGGAACCTTACATCTGCGGATGTAAAAGTTCAAACAATAATTTGTTTTGCTGCTGAATCAGAGATCACATAATACTTCTACGGATGAGAGGTATTACTGAAACTTCTGCGGAACATAGAAGTTTTTAAACTTCAAATGTATGATATCTAATGAGTAGAATCAAATGTTGATGTTGGACATTGTTGACTTTATTTGCATGGCAATCAAGTACAGGAAAGCAAGTTTCCTGTATCCTGCATTCAAGTTAGTGCTCAAGTTCCAATTCCTTCAAAGTAATTCAGATCAATTATCAGCTTTTATTGTTTTTCATGCATGAACTACTCCCCCTAAATTTGTGATTAATGTGAGACTGTTACATTTATCGTAAATTTAAGTTGTAAACAGGCATGGCAGGCATATGACAGTCTGAATGAGAGAAAGTCAGTTGAGATAACAATTAAACATCTGACTTAAACAGTTACATGCATGCATATATATATAGAGGGATCATACTATAACTCGGCTTCTGCTGATGTTGATTAGTTGATTCAATACATACCTGATTGCAAGTATATAGATCCACTTAAATTCAAACATGAGTATGTATCAACTAGGCATGCTATTTATCATGTTGTGAAGTTTGTTAATCAGTAGCAATCATGAGTCCCACATTCAATTATCATTAGAGTATGTCTTCCGTAGGTGAGGCAAAGCACTACATTCCACACTTAATGACTATGTACATTAAGTTATAAGTTCTATCTTGAGACATATTACAGTCTCATGAATGCTTTGATGTTGAAGCTCTTTGACTTGATGTACAATGGATCACAAGTGATTCCTTTTTAGAGCTGAAATATGATCTTCATAGTCACCAGGTCTTTACTTTCGTAAAACAGAGGTGAACTTTAACCCAGGTCTTTGTTTACACAAAACAGAGGGAGAATGAAGATCACACTTGTTAATCACATTCCCAGGTCTTTGTTCACACAAAACAGAGGGAATATAACTTTGCAAAGATAGAAGATTGTAAGGTATTTTACATAGTGTGCTTGTGTAAGTGATTTGATCACATCAGGAGAGAACAGACCTTCCTGATTCTCAAATTGAATCCTCACAGACAGTTACCTCATGCTTTTAGTTTGGCATGCTCTTAGCTTTGTTTCCACTCAAGATGAACCTACTCACATATCAATATGATATAAGTCAGATTGAGTTTTTGTTTAATAGCCAAGTATAGTCTACTATCATTTCCCTAACATAGTGCATGCATAGATGTTCTATCAGACACTTAAGTTATCCTTAACGATTACTTTGCACACAGTCAGTCATATGCTTTTGTTGATTTATTCTAAGTTAATCATACCCAAAGATTCTATCAGAAAATTAAATCTAACAGAATCAAATGCTTTAGTGAACAGATCAGTAAGCTGATTGGTTGTGTCTACTTTGACTAACTTATGAGACCCTTTTCAGAGCAATCTCTCAAAAATGGTATCTGATTTCAATATGTTTTGTTTTACTATGTTGAACTGGGTTAGCAGTTATAAACATAGCAGCTGAATTATCAATATGATTGGTGTATGAAGGAAATTGTAACCATAATCAAGTAATTGGTTCTGCAACCAAAGTACTTGAGAGCAACCTGCTGAAGCAGCTATGTACTCTGCTTCAGCTGTGGATACAGATACATTTGTTTGCTTCTTGCACTGCCATGAAACAAGTCTTGGTCCTAAAAACTGACATCCACCAGTTGTGGATTTTCTGTTATTGTTGCACCCTCCATAGTCACTATCTGAGTAGGAGTAGAGACTAAAATCTCCATCTTTGGGATACCAAAGGCCCAATGCAGGTTTGCCTTTCAGGTATCTGAAAATCCTCTTTACAGCATTCAGATGTGACTCCTTTGGGTCTGATTGATACCTGGCACAAACACAAACAGCAAACATGATGTCAGGTCTACTGGTAGTTAAGTACATTAATGAACCGATCATTGATCTATACAATCTTTGATCTACGGATTTGCCAGCAGGGTTAGGCACAATCTTGTCTATTGTTGATGCTGGTGTCTTGCATGAAGTGGAATCAGCAAGATTGTACTTCTTCAAAATTTGATGAATGTACTTTTCTTGATTGATGAAAATGCCATCTGGTTTCTGATGAACTTGTAAGCCAAGGAAGAATGTCAATTCTCCCATGGAGCTCATCTGAAATTCAGATTTCATTAAGTCTTCAAAGCTTTGACACAGCTTCTTGTTGGTTGATCCAAATATTATGTCATCAACATATATTTGAACCACCAAAAGATCTTGATGTTCATGTTTAAGGAAGAGTGTCTGATCAATTGTTCCTCTCTTGTAGCCATTCTTCAGCAGGAAGGATGATAGTGTGTCATACCACTTTCTGGGTGCTTGATGAAGACCATACAAAGCTTTATCAAGCTTGTATACTCTATGTGGATAATCAGGGTCTTCAAATCCAGGGGGTTGAGCAACATAGACTTCTTCATCAATTTTCCCATAGAGGAAAGCACACTTCACATCCATTTGATAGACTGTGAACTTCTTGAAGGAGACATAGGCTAGGAAAACCCTTATAGCTTCAATCCTTGCAACTGGTGCAAAGACTTCATCATAGTCTATTCCCTCTTCCTGGGTATAGCCTTGAGCAATAAGCCTAGCCTTGTTTCTCACGATGATGCCTCTGTCATCCAGCTTGTTTTTGAATAGCCACCTTGTTCCAATTGGGTGTTGACCCGTAGGCAAGTCTACAAGAGTCCACACTTTTTGTTTTCTGAATTGTTGTAGATTTTCCTGCATAGCCTCAATCCAGCTGTTGTCTTTTAGTGCAGCTGTAATGTTTGCAGGAACTGTTTGGACAAGAAGCAGGTGAACAAACAAATGTTTGCCACACCTCCTTTGTTCTTGTAGTTCTTGTATTCAGATCTCTAATGATATTGTTGTTGGATGAGCCTTGTGGATTCTGCTTGTTGAGACAGCATCAACTGGAACTGTGGTGTCTAAGTTTGAGAAACCCATTGAAGCAGATGGTGTCAGCTGAGAGGATGAGTCGATGAAATAATCAAAAGGCTCATGTTCATTTTGATCAGCTTGTGTATGAGTTGTTGCTGGGTTGTCGTCTTCCACAAGAAGTTCTACGGAAGCAGCATTTTGTTCGTCCGCAGGAGGTTCTACGGAAGCAGCATTTTGTTCGTCCGCAGGAGGTTCTACGGATGCAGCATTTTGTTCTTCCGCAGGAGGTTCTACGGAAGCAGCATTGTGTACTTCCGTGGATGCATTGCCATCTACGGATGAATATTGTTGTGTTGCGGGCATGGCTTGTTGATTTAACCCTTCCTCTTTATCCCTTAGTTCAGCAGCTGAGGCAGGACTTACATCTGCGGATACGGATGCATCTGCGGATGTAGTTACAGATGTAATTCATGCTGCTGACTTGATTCTTGCTGAGGTGCAGTTGAAAGTTGTACCCTTGGTGGGTCAGCTGTCAGAGGCACTTCATTCAAACTTGGAGGCACAAAAGGATAGCATGTATCCGCAGCACCTGCATTGATCAGATAACCAGTGTTAAATGATTCCGTTAATGCATCTATATCAAATAACCAAGATGATCCTTTTACATTAGTAGTAAACATGGATTCATCAAAAGAAACATTGGGAGTCTCTTCAACTATGTTATGTTCTGGAATATAGACCCTATATGATTTAGAAGTGGATGAATATCCAACAAAGAAACCATCATAGGCTTTTTCAGAAAATTTTCCCAATTATTCTTTAGTATTCAAAACAGACACATGACACCCAAAAGCTCTAAGATATCCTATAAAAGGTTTCCTTTTAAATAAGAGTTCATAAGGTGTTTTATTATGTTCTTTGACTATCAAAGTTCTGTTTTGAACATTGCAAGCTGTATTCACAGCTTCTGCCCAGAAAGTAATGGGCAACTGAGAATCAGCTAGCATTGTTCTGGCTGCTTCTATGAGTGTTCTATTTCTCCTTTCAGCCACTCCATTTTGTTGTGGAGTTCTTGGTGCACTGAATTGTCGTGCTATTCCTTTATTCCTGCAAAAAGAATCCAGCTCAGCATTAACAAACTCAGTTCCATTATCACTCCTAAAAATTTTAACTTTTAAATCAAGTTGATTCTCAATCTTGATCACAAAGTCCATTAACGTTTTAGATGTTTCACTCTTATGTTTTAAAAAGAAGACCCATGTGAATCTAGTGAAATCATCTACTATCACCAAACAATATTGCCTTTTGCCAATGCTCAGCACATTGGTTGGACCAAAGAGGTCCATGTGAAGCAATTTGAGTGGTGTAGTGTTAGTGTTAATTGTTTTGGATTTATAGACACTTGGTGTTGTTTTCCTTTATAACATGAAGAACAATGATTAGAGCAGTGAAATTCTTTCTTTTGTAATCCAATGACTAAGTCATTTTTCACCAATTTATTCATGTTCTTCATGTTGGAATGGACAAGCCTTCTATGCCACAGTTGAGATTCATCTTCTGAAGATTTAGACAGCAGGCATGTCTCATGATTAGTGAGTGTTGTGTTGTTCATATCCAAAATATATGTGTTGCCTTTTCTTGATGCTTTGAGAAGGATCCAGTCTGCTGGAACTGTAAAACCTGGCTTAAGAATGTAACAATTAGTGTTATCAAATAGTGTTAAGTAATTTTGATCACAAATTTGGGAAACACTAAGTAAATTATACTGCAAATTTTCACAGTAATTTACTTTTTCAAATGTTAAAACACCATTAGTTACCATTCCTTCACCAACAATTTTACCTCCCTTCTTATCCCCACCAAATGCCACATAAGAGGCATGTTTATGTTTGAAGTCATGGAGAAGTGCACAGTTGCCTGTCATATGTCTGGAACAACCACTGTCAACATACCACTTGTTGTCAGCTCTCCATGATTGTTCCTGCACACAAAAAGAAATTAGTTAGAATTGACAATCCAAGGCTTAATTGTCTTGGATTTGCCAGTTGTGTCAACAATAGTTACTCCTTCATGAATTAATCTTGAAGTTTCAGTATTAGTTGTTTCTTTTTGATTTGATGGTTGTGAGGATGATTCTGTTGAAGATGAGTCAGGTTTCTGGATGCCTTCATGCTTCTCTGATTCTTTCTCACAGTGACTTGTTTTGGTTGGTATTTTAACTTTGGAGAGGATCCTGTAGTTTTGAAAGTTTCTTCATCTTTTAGCTTTGATTGAGACACAGGAGTTCCTTTAGCAAAGTTGTCAAAGAAACCATCAACTACTTCAGTCTATTTATCAGACAAGTCCACCTTTTTGTGAGGTGTCTTAGACTGTGTTGGTGTTTTCTTCTTTGAAGTCTTGTCCGTAGAAGATGATCTTTTCTTTGACTTTTGTTGTTCTTTCTGAATCTTTGTCTCCTTGTCACTTATTGAGGATTGAGAATCTGATTCGGATGATGCATCTTGTGACTTCTTTTGCTCTTTTTCTTGTTATTCTTGTTAAAATAACATTCCTGAGTGGAATGGTTATTTTTGTCACATATGGCACAGTGTTTGTTGAAGTAACAATCAACAGTCATGTGATTGTTCATATTGCAAATGGAACAATAGCTGCTGAAATAGCATTCATCAGTATTGTGATTCTTCATATCACACCATTTGCAATATTTTTCTGAACTTTCTTCAGATTCATCCTTCTTTTTGTTCTTTTTCTCACTTGTTAAAGCATTAGTTTTCTTCTTGTGTTTGTTGGGAGAATCATCAGCTGTTGCTTGTTGGCCTTTGGCTGCCATTTGTTGCTTGATATTCACCTTTTTCTTTGCATGTGTGTTGGTCTCTCTTTTACCTCGTCCGCAGAATCAGCTTCTATCTTCCGTTGCTTTTCTACGGATTCAGTAATTTTTGTCTTCCGCAGAAGATCTACGGACTTGGTAACTTTTGCCTTCCGCAGATGTTCTACAGATTCTTCAGATTTCTTTTTCCGCTGATCTTCAACACTTGAATTTTTCTTTTGCTGTTGAAGTTTGTTGTTTCTTACCTTTCTCTAAAGACAAAGGTATCTCAGTACTTGATCCGCAGCTATCAACTTTGTGAAGGTTCAGTTCTTGAAGTCCTTCATTCAATTCAGCAATCCTCTTGCAGATAGTCTTCAACATGTTCTGTTGCTTTGGAGGATACTGCAGCTTTGATTCTTCAAGTACCCGCGGAAGACCAGTTTCAACTTGAACATTCTTACCAATGTTCAGTTGATCAGTATCATGTTCATCAAAATCATCCAAGTCATCATACTTATCAAAATCTGATTCATTATGTTTAAGTGATTCAGATTCAGCAGATTCAGTTTCACTTATCTCAGCTTCATGACTGTTTTTAATGTCAATTTTGGTGCTTTGCACAAAGTGTTTTGACAAATTGTTAGTCATTGTTTCAGGTAAAGGTGTGTAGTTATCATTAATAGGTGGTGCAACATCATTATAACCCAACCCGACCTGTTCTTTGATTCAATATGAGAGTTTAACAACTTCTCATATTGTTGAGATGATAATTGAAACTTCTGAAGTTTCACTTCAGTTGATGCATGATCAGCCATGGATTTTGTTAAGGAAGTGGTCAGATGCTCAACTTGGGCTTTTAGGCTGTAATTTTCAGAAACATATTTTTCTAAATCCTTTTGTAAAGAACTTATTTTGATTTGATATAATTTTTGTTCTCTTAAGTGTGATTCATTTAAAATCATAGTTTCCTTTACTTTATCAGCCAATTGTTGAGCATGGACTCTATATCGTTCAACTTCCTCAACACATGATGATGAACATAACCTGTCTTTTACCTCTCTGGCCATAGGAGGAACTTTGTTTTCCATATGTGCCATTAATGCTTATTCTCCTCTATCACTTCCTTCTCATACAAACTCCAGTCACAAGTGCCATCTTGAAGGATGATCAGCCCAGTCTCCTTAGAATTGCTTGGTCCTGCTGATGTATTTGTGGCTGGTGGGGATGTTAGCTGAGGTTGTCTATGCAGAGATCTTTGAGAGGTTGATTGCTGATTCTGATATTGTTGTTGCTGCTGACTTTGTTGCTGCTGATGCTGATACTGCGGAGATGATTGTTGGTTGCATTCTCTAGAGAAGTGACCATAGAGATTGCACTTGAAGCATCTGACTTTTGATTTATCAACACCAATCTTTGATGTTTTGCTTGCTGCTGCCAGATTTTTATTTCTCCACAGATATTGCTTAGCTCTGTAAGCAATCATTGCCATCTGCCATTGTAGATCCATCTCTTCTACTACATCAGGAGGGAGTTCCTCCAAATCTTGCTGACAGATGTTTGCTGATGTGAGTGAACTTCCAAGATATGCTTGAAAGCTAGAACTAAAAGCTGCAAAGGCTGCTTTTTGTTCTTCAGAATCCAATATGACAGTTATTGGTTCTGATTGTTTGTTAAGTTGAGAAGAGTTTGCAGTTGCTGATGTTTCCCTTTTCTCTTCAGATCTTCCCTTTCCTTTTGATTTTTACTTTGAGATGATTTCTTAATGGGTTTGGATGCATAAAAACTAACTTCCTCTTCATCATCACTCAAAGTACAAGAGTTATCACTTTCATTGTTTGAGATAAATGCATTTCCAGCATTTTTGGTTTCCTTGAAGTGATATGGTGAGACATGAGTTCTCACACTCTTGTTTCTTGATTGTTCATCCAGTTCAAGAGCTTCTACCTTAGCAACTAATGTATCCAGACCTGTTGTCTTGAGATCTATTGTATTCTTGAACATGGAGACAATTTGCTTCCAACTTTCAGGCAAAGTATGGAGCATCTTCTTGTTTAATTCCTCAGTAGTATATTTTAACTCCAAGATGTTCATCTCAGTAACAAGTTGCATAAATCTATGGAGTTGCTGAGGAATTGATTCACCCTCAATATGATGAAAAGTTTCATATTGTGATCTAAGGGTGTCTTTCCTTATGCTTCGGATCTCATCACTCCCTTCACAGAGAGTGTGGAGTATCTTCCACAGGGAATTTGCTGTCTTGTAATTTTCACACCTGATCAAGATTTCTTCTGGCAAAGGCATACTAAGCAAGCTGTATGCTTTAATATCGACTTTGACCTTCTTGACATCATCAGGTGGCAGGTCTTTAGTGCTGATTGGCTGATTTTTGTCATTATAATCCGGCCCAAGTGTGGGTGGAATATAAGGACCTTGAGTGATGGACTCCCACAAGTCAGAATCTGTGTAGTTCACATGATTCCTGAACTTGATCTTCCAGGATTTAAAATCAGCTTTGGTTTCCAACTTTGGCGGTTGATCCTCCACCAAAAGTACTCATGTTTAATGCAAAAGAATTAATCAAAACTTAAATGCTAAAATTGATAAATCTATCAAAGACACAGATCTAGTATTCAATTGATTTGAATATAGATCTAAATCAAACAAGCAATGAGACAGTGCTTGCTGAACGACAAGTCGATGATTTAATTGTTTGAAAATCAATTAAACAATTTTAATACTGATAGATCAATTGATCTAAATCAATGAGCACCAAGGCTCTGATACCACCTGTGAATCCAAGGATCGCGAATCAGGAATTATCAGTATTAAAATAAATCAATTTAATGATCGCGGAATTATCACTAATTGACGTTTAATTATTTGTAATGAGTAATTATGAACACAACCACAGAAACACAATAAATGCTAAATCAATAATAATTCAAATGTATTTCATTAACTATAATGTAATGATTACAAAAGAATAATAATGAATGACTATGAACAATCGAATTCTGTGAATCGAATAATGTTTGATGTTGATGTGACGGCAGCTAGGGTTGCACAATGATGTAACTCGATAGCCATAATATTGATTGATTGTGTTCACCGAGATGTGAAACCTAGGACTCATATTTATAGATGATTTGAGTCGGCTAAGGAAACACCGGATCTCTCGGGATTTGTTATTGATTGTGTTGACTTGTTTGACTTCTTGGTAGTTGCAATCGAAGTATAATGATCTTCCGCAGGAGTCTTGTCGTCCACAGAACTTTTGTTCTTCCGTAGATGATTTGCTCTTCCGTAGGAGTGTTGTTCTTCCGTAGGAAATTCTTCTTCCGTAGGGGTCATTACTTGGTCCTTGATCATTCGCAGGAACATTCACTTGGTCATGTGGTCTTGTAAGAAACATATCTACGGATTAACAAAATTGTTCATCGTAGATGTTTCTTACACTTGGTCAATTCCATGAATCCGTCCAAGTATATTGTTTTTCCCTGTCAAGTCACAAATCAACACACATATATATGGGGTTATCCTATAGATTCAAAGCACATATATTTATATTTTGACTGTTACAAATATTAATTACA
Source organism: Flaveria linearis (assembly GCA_024085815.1). Classification (NCBI taxonomy): domain Eukaryota; kingdom Viridiplantae; phylum Streptophyta; class Magnoliopsida; order Asterales; family Asteraceae; genus Flaveria; species Flaveria linearis. The sequence continues at coordinate 45,632,548 of CM044014.1, read as the reverse complement.
AGACTTGATTTTCAAGTACTAAGCCTATACAAAAATGATCTAGCCCTATACAATCTAGACCTAATAGAAAGGTTCTAGTCCTGATTGGCTATTTGATCTTGATTTAGTTACCAACTATTTTAACAAATCTTATGAAGTTGTTTAAGGATCAATAGGTAACACATCAACAGAAGATCCTGACCCAAGATTTGAGCTAAGAAGACCAAGACAGACTACATCTTCAGCTCCAGTGGCAACTAACCCTTCAAGTGAAGTTCTTATCAGTACAACAATGACAAATCATGTTGATACATATCAAATGCCTAAAAATTCAAGCTCAGAGGTACAAAACACAGATGCAGGAACTTCAAATGTAGAAGTAGTGATGATAGTGATCAAGAATTTCTTGATGCTGATAACCACTCCATTGATGACAACAACAATGATGTCACACACTCATTGGATCGAGTCTCTATTGATAAGTGTGCTGATGTGGTAGACAACACTTCATTGCCAGATCTAAACTTTTCAAATTTAGATCGCTCTAAACAACTTGTTGTGATCCTCAATTCAGGATCGACAAGTCACAAAAAAAACCCACCACAAACATCATTGGAGATGTTGACAAGGGAGTGATAACAAGAGGACAAACCCATGACAAAAGTGTTTGTCTACACTCTTGTTTCTTGTCCCAGATAGAGCCAAAGACAGTCGATGAGGCTTTGAAGGATGGAAGTTGGGTTGAAACAATGCAAGAGGAGCTGCTTCAATTAAAAATAAAAAATGTTTGGAACCTATGTCCTCTTCCTCATGGGCATACTATTATAGGTACCAAATGGGTGTTTAGTAATAAGAAAGATGATAGAGGACTTGTCATCAAGAACAAGGCAAGACTGGTTGTTCAAGGGTACACACAAGAAGAAGGAATTGATTACACTGATGTTTTTGCTCCTGTAGCAAGACTTAAAGCTGTTAGGATATTCCTATCGTTTACTGCTTCCAAGGACTTCAAGTTCTACCAACTTGATGTCTAGTGTGTATTTTTATATGAGGTGATTGATGAAGAGGGGTATGTCAAACAACCACCTGGCTTTCAGATCTAGATCATCTAGATTATGTTTGCAAGCTTGATAAAGCTCTTTATGGGCTTCACCAAGCTTCAAGGAAGTGGTATGAGACACTATCTCAGTATCTCTGTCAACATGGATATAATAGGGGTACTATAGATGGAACTCTCTTCATCAAAGTAACAGGAAATGACTTAATGCCGGTTCAAGTATATGTAGATGACATTATCTTTAGGTCAACTAATCTAAAGCTCTGCAAAGACTTTGAGAAACTGATGAAGAATATATTTGAAATGAATGCCATGGGAGAACTCAATTTCTTTCTAGGAATTCAAGTGAAGCAAGTTGACAATGGCATATTCATAAGTCAGTCAAAGTATGTACAAGACATACTTCCAAAATTCAACATGACTGAATGTAAGGTGGTAAAGACATCCATAGCCAGAAACCACTCCCTTGGACATGATCTTGAGGGGGAGTGTGTAGATGAAACGTGTATATGTGCAAGATATCAAGCCAACCGCAAGATGTCACACCTGGTTGCTGTCAAAAGAATTCTTAGATGTCTCAAAGGTGCTCCTAAGCTAGGCCTTTGGTATCCAAAGAACTCTAACTTCAATCTATATGCCTATAAAAATAGTGACTACGGTGGCTACAACATGACTGCAAAGTCCACATCTAGGGGATGTCAATTCCTTGGTGGAAGGATAGTCTCATGGCAATGTAAGAAATAATCATGTGTATCTGCATCAACTGCTGAGGTGGTATACATTGCTGCTGCAAGCTGCTGTGCTTAAGTACTTTGGATTCAAAATCAGATACTGGACTATGGATACAACTTCAAAGTGACTCCCATCCACATAGACAACAATAGTGCTATCTCTATCATAGATAATCCTGTGCAACATTCAAGGACAAAGCACATCAATATCAGGTATCATCTAGTTAGAGATAATCATGAAAAGGGATTGATAAAACTAATCAAGGTTGACACAAATGAACAATATGTTGATTTGTTCACAAAAGCGTTTGATTAACAGAGATTTAAATATCTCATATCAGCTATTCGGATGATTAACCTTGAATAGATTTTCTTAAAACTTAATCTATATTATTTCTAAGAGGAAGTGTCTGTCCTAAGTTGTCTAAATGAATCACGTATATAAGCCCAGTTTATCTTGAGAGAAATTATTTTTAAATGATGTTCCTTAGCATTTTGAAAAATTACCAAGTGTATTTTCCTTTGGAAGATATTAACATTGCCTTCCGAAGAATTTTAATTCTTCAAAACACATAACTGCTTAAAGGATATTTAGCTTCGGAAGAAATTTCATATTTCTTCTAAAGCCAAAATATGCTTCTAAGTACTTATGTGTATTTCAAGAACAAATTTCTTCAGAAAGCAATTTCTTCCGAGACTAAATACTCTTTGGAAAAGAATTTGCCTAAGTAAATTTTCTTCCGAAGCCATTTCTCACTAAGCTTAGGAGTATCTTCCGAAGTCAAAATTTGGCTTTAGAATATTTTCACAAATCTTCCGAAGACAAATTAGCTTCGGAAGAAGTCTCACTTCCAAGAAAACTAACTTTTTGGGCACTTTTTCAGAGGTGGGACTGACATTCGGACTTCAAAATTTATCCTTTTACATTAACTTTGTCTCAAGTCCATTTCATATAAATATACCCAACGGTTCCCCCTCTTTCACTTTTTTCTTCATCTGCAATATCTCTAAACCTAAAATCCCACTCACCGCCTTTGTTCATATCTTTCTTCACTACAAAGCTACCACAAATGGCCAACCTCAACCATAACCAGATTTCTCCATGCAGCTTTACAGGAAACACAATCAGGTTGCTCTGTTAAACTCTTTGAAAGATCCAAGTTTCTCAAAGGTTTGTCGCTTTCTTTCACTCTCAAACTACTTCACCTCCCTTACTATTGAACCTCCATTTTATGAGGATCATATTTTGGATTTTTAAGGACCTGCTAAGAGGTCACCATGGACGGGGAGAAGACACTGTCTGCCACAGTCCAGGGGAGGACACTGTTCATCACTGCAGCCTGCATTAACTCACTGTTACAGCTGGATAATGAAGAAGGTGAATTGTGTTTTCAAAAATCTGCTGTAATTTATTCTTTTGAGCGGATGGGCTATGAAGGGACTTCTCAGTTAGAACCTTCAAGGAAGGGAAAGTTTCCTCTTAATGGAAGTACCTCCTACATGTTGTTATTCATATTTTGTCTAATAAACATGGAGTATGCGATCAAATTCTAGAGGACCTATTCTTCATAGTTCATGGAATGGTTCATGGGGTCAAGTTCAAGTATTCTTAATTTGTATATACTAAATTGCTTACAAACTTGGACTCCTTAGAGTATTACATGTTTCCTAGATATGTGCAGCACATTCTCAACTGTGAACTGGGCTCATAGTTGAGGGGAACATGTAATATTCTTCAAATGGGACAAATGAATCCCGACATCTTAAAAATAATGAGAAAGCCTGCTGTGGGCTTCTCAAGGGTAGAAACAGGCCTGGTCCTAAAAATGTTAGAGCTCATTGCTCATAGTGACAACCTAGCAGCACCAGCTAGTGTTGAACCGACACCTTCCACTTCAACAACACCCACACAGCCACAAACAACCCTCACCTACCAAAGAAGATCCAAACGAACCCCTACATAGGTTATTCAACCTGTGCAGGCCCCCATATCCCCACCCATACAGGAAGAAATGGACACTGGAGCTCCCACTTCTCCTGAGGAGCAAACCACTCCCATCTCACCAAGAATCAGCCATGAGGTTCCTCATGCTCAGGTTGATGATCTCATGATCCAACAAGCCTTAAGCCTTCACTCAGAGTCTCAACACTCTAGTGAACAACCATCAGGGGAAAGTTACCATCCCTAGCCTTTAGATTTAAATCAACCCATGCCCAGCCTAGAATTCTATGATGATAAAGATATACCACTCAGTGAGTATCACAAGTCTCTCTTCTCCTTCCCTGCTTAAAGAGAGATGAGTATTCCTGTGTCCCTTATGTCTAGCCCACATCATCCACCCCTAACTGAGGTGGATCTTCCTAAACCTATTTAGGAGATCCATATGGAAGAGACCCTCACTTCTGAAAGTGATTATATCATTAAGACCTCAACCATGGAAACCCAACCCATTGACACTTCAACTGAAGCTGTTAGTGAGCAGGGGAACACTAGCAGCCAAGAATAACAAGTTGCTGATGACGAAGAAGACTTAGGCCCAATTATGTCTCCCCCAGTGATTCTTCTACTGGAGATGAGGGGAATTTTGAGTAAAGGTGCAAAAACTGTCTAAAACATTCATTTATTTAGTCTTTAAGGTTAGTCACTTGGAATATCAAGTGACTACCTTGCAAAGAAGGGTCAGTGATCAACAACTTGAGATTTATGATCTCAAGGAACAATTAGTTAGGAGACCCTTTAGAAGGATTCAACCAGGAACACAAGAACCTGAGGACGTAATTGACTTAACCTCCAGCTCACCTATGCAAGTGGGTGATGCTACCAAAGAGGGGAGGAAGTTGTTACAGTCACAGAACTTGGGAGTCCTTCTTAGAGTATGGACATTAAGGACTCACCAACCTCACTTGTAATTGTTCAGACTCAGCAATCTCCTCAAATTCATATTGATGTAGACTCACTTATTAGGAGTTTATCTAAGGAGGGTATACCAAGGGTAATGTCATACCCACCTTTTCGGGCTGCAAATGGAATACATGGGTAGAGGTATGATTCTGAAAGAAGATCCCTCATACTGTATAGAGTTCAAGGACAAAAGAGGTCTTTAATTTTCAGACCTTGAACTACAATAACAACCTTTCCCTAGTCAATATGCCACTTACCAACCCAAGTCAAAACATGCAAGCTGACATATTGGTTGAGAGAATTCAAGACCGGATCATGGAAGAACCTAGACATAGAAGAAGACAATTACAAGCAGGGGACGTCATTGGTCAATTGGATGTTGAGGTGGACCCTAAGATTAGCTTTGAAGGGGAAACCTTGACTAAAGGCCTAGTGTCAGAACCTGTGAGCATTGTCACAGAGCCAAGAACTTCAACAACATCATGTACCCTTAGTGAAGCAACAATTGGTGAAGGTGTTTCACAACCACTCTCTAGCCAGAGCCTGACTGCTAAATCAGACAATGAAGGCCAAAGCTCTCTCCACCCTGAGTCACCAAGGCCTGTGAGTGACAAAGGGAAAAGGAAATTGACTCCTAAGGAGATTGAGGAGGAGGAAAGAGAGAGGAAGATGAACCTAAGGGGAGAGAGTCAGCTGGTTCCTCAGACTTCATAGAAGCTGCAATCAGGACAGCCCCCAGGCCAAACACTCAAAATGATGAGTTGAGGGTTGCTAGATAGATCTGGGAACCAGGAACTAAAACATTGATGAACTCATCTCTTTTCCCTTAGAAGAGTTAAAACGAACTAGCAGACTTAGAGTTGACCAAAGAAAGAAAGGAGGTAGAGGATGCATGTAACACCCGGTTATTTTTAAATATATGAAGAAAGAATAAAAGTAAAGGAAAAGAAAGAAAGGCTATGAAGCCCAAGTTAAAGGACTAAAAGTGTCAAAAAGGACAAAAGGTTTGAAAGTTGGTAAATAAAGTAACATGGCCGCCCATGTTGCTTATCCACATCAACAATCGGATTTTTAGAGAGAGAAACAATAGAGAATTCTTGGAGGTTGTAGAATAAGAAGAAAGTTCGAAGTTTTTGGTAAGAATTCTCAGTTTTATGATGTTTTAGATGTTTCTAGTCTCGGTTATATGCCTATAAATGTGATTGTGTGTTCGGGTTGTATATGTGTGTGGGTTTTAGGTGCTAGAAACGCCTGGGAAGCTCAAAGAAGGGTTCAAACCTGAAAACAACTAAGGTGAGCTCTAGAATCCCCCTTTTTAACAGGTTTTTAACTACTCTAGGGCTGGAAAATGCATGTATATATGTTTTTATAAAAATAAGCTTCTACCCGTATGTGTACGTGAATGAAAGAACATAAAGAATAACGTAATGAAAGGAAAGATAACAATGATGAAAAGTAAAATGTAATGAATGACCAAATTGCTTGCAAGCAAATGAAAGGAGGTGCACGACCATGTGTCGTTAGCTCAACTGTGATGCGGGTTAGCTACCCCAAAGGATGCACACAGGGTCAATCTTTGAGATTGACAAGGCCCTTTGGTATGCCCTAGGTGACTGGATCAAATTCGTGCACAATGTTCGTGGTTTAATTAACACAGGTCCAGCATCAGCTTCGTGCACAATGTTCGGGGTATTGTTCATCAATCCATATGAATGTAAAAGAATGACGTAACATACTAAGGAAAGAAAGAAAGTAAGTAAGTAAACAAGTATGAATGTAAAAGAATGATAATGAGTATGTTACGAAAGAATGAGAATGAAAATAAGAGAATGTTAACGAAAATCATGAAATGAAAACATGCTATGAATATGATGAAGTATGATGAATGTTAATGAAAGTAAAATTAATATTCTTTATCTGTACGTATGATGCATGACTACGTATGAAAGTAAAGAAGATTGTATAAAAAGGAAAGTATTTTATTTATAAAACTAGAACTCACTCAGCAATGCTGACTTTTATGTGTTTTCCAGTTGGCAGGTAATAGTTGTTGAGGATGGCACGGGGTAGCTACTTGGCATTTTTGTGATGGCATCCATTCGTATAATAATGACATTTTTGTGATGTAATGCAATTTATAATATTTTGTAACAGTTAATTGTATTGTATTACATTGCAAAAGTCGTCATTAAAAAATAAGAAATGGTTTTGTTTAATTTCCGCTGCTATCTTTAAATAATTGTATGTTTTATGTGCGATGAATGACCAGCTGTGTCGTGCCCGGGAACGGGGCATTACAAGTTGGTATCAGAGCCAAAGTTTAAGTGAAATGGGTAAATAGTTTCAAAAGAAACCTAAACTTAAACTGAGAATGGGACAAAGGGGAGGGATACCAGTCCAAGTAGCTACGTGCCATCATGTATTTTCTTTGATGTTAACCGGCATTATGTGCGCATGTTATTTGATTTGTTTGCCCTTAGTAGATTTGGATACTGATGTAGTCAGGATAGGAAATGCTTAGGGTGTGAAGAGTAAAGTAAGTGGCTAATCACAACTGGCGACTGTAATTAGGGACTTACTATACTTGACATAAACTAAGCTATTACCTTGAATGATCGTGTTAGTGTTTAAATCTTATAGCAATTAGGAATGGTTGGAGGAAGATCTTCTAAGGCTTCACGAGGCGAGTACGCGGTGGACGTGGTGCTGAACCATGAGCCACAAGAGGAAGGCCAGGGTTGAGAAGGTGACCCACGAGGAGCCTGAGATCCCTCATCTGGAGGGTGGTGATGAGAATGCTAACTTGAGAGCCTCGGTGAAGGAAGCCGCGGTGGAGGACGTTCATCAGGTCATGCAGACAATACTGCCATCTGTAGTGACCGAGGTGATCAAGGCTGTGGGAGAAGGAGAGAGGAGGGATAGGAACAGGTCTTTCGCAGGGAGAGAGCAACATGAGATTGAGACGGTTATCCCTACTGATGAGGAGGAGGAGGAAGAGGAGCCTGTGCTGGAGGTAGCACGAGGCTGTAACTATGGGGCATTCCAAAGATGCAAGCCCCTTCCTTCGATGGTAATGGCACTGCTGCTACTGCTCACCGATGGGTGAGGGAGATGGAGGTTGTCCTTGAGGTCAGCGAGTGACGGGAGGACTAGAAGGTAAAATTCACCACTCACTAATTTCTAGACTCGGCCTTATGCTGCTGGGACAACATGTCCAAGCCGAGGGTAGCAGGGCAATTGGTAGGATGAGGTGGAGCGAGCTTAAGAAGTTGGTGATCGAGGAGTTCTGTCCTCATCGGGAGTTGGACAAGGTGGAAAGAGAGTTCTTGCAGCTGGAGGCGGGAACCATGACACATCAGCAGTACACCACCAAGTTTAACGAGATGGCACGGCTGGTGCCGGATCAGGCGATGCCCTTATCGCGAAAGATCAAGAGATATATTCAGGGCTTGCCGACGGATATTCACAGGCACATGATCACCGCCCGACCAAGTACGTTTAGGTCGGTGGTTGACTTGGCTGGGGGGTTGTATGATGAGAGGGAGGTGATGGTGGTCGAGGGGAAAAAGATAGATGGTGATGATCGGAACCGGAAACGGTTTGGGCGTGGTGCTTTCACCCCGAATAACAAGAGGGCTAGAATGGATGATCGATGGGTGGTCGCTGCAGGCTCAGGAGTGAAGAGATGCGGGAAGTGTTGAAAGGAGCATACTGGTGAGTGCAGGCTGGGGCTTAATGTCTGTTTCAAGTGTGGGAAGCCCGGCCACATCTCTAGAGATTGCAGAGCGGCGAGGTGCTTCAACTGTGGCGAAGTAGGCCACATGAGTAGGGAATGGAAGAAGCCGAGGGCTGAGAGTTCCAGAGCAGGGAAAAAGACCGGGACTGAAGAGCAAAGGGCGAGCGCCAGAGCATTCATGATGACCAGGGAGGAGGCTAGGACGGACCCTGATGTTGTGTCAGGTACGTTTCTAGTAGATCAAACTCTTGCTTCTGTGTTATTTGATTCTGGTGCTAGTAGGAGTTTTATTTCTGCTACTTTCTGTGCTAAACTGCTTGTTAAGAGTAAATGCATTGATGAGCCCTTTCACGTAGAAACTGCTATTGGTAAGTCCACTAGAGTTACTGATGTGAGAGAGGGTTGTGCCATAGAATTAGAAGGTCACATGTTTGCTACCAGGTTACATATGATGCCCCTAGGAGGATTTGATGTAGTACTGGGGATGGATTGGTTAGCAACCTATGAAGCAAACATCATGTGTCGAAAAAAGATGATTAGACTGATAGCGCCTCACGGGAGTTCGGTGATGATATACGGTGATCGAGTTACGGCGATTCCGAAAGTGATTTCGATGGCGGTGGCGGAAAGGTGCATATGAAGTGGATGTAGTGCTTATTTGGCCTACGTGAAAGATGTGGACACGTCAACACCATAATTGCCAGATGTGTCGGTGGTATGTGACTTTCCTGATGTATTTTCGGAGGACTTATCAGGAGTGCCACCAGATTGTGAAATCGAATTTCAAATTGACTTGATACCCGGTGCTCAGCCTGTCGCTAAGGCACCGTATCGGTTGGCTCCGACTGAGATGAAGGAGTTAATGGAGCAACTGCAAGAGTTGCTCGATAAAGGGGTTCATTAGACCGAATATCTCTCCTTGGGGTGCTCCGGTCTTATTCTTGAAGAAGAAGGACGGTAGCATGAGATGTGTATCGACTACCGTGAGTTGAACAAGTTGACGGTAAAGAATCCGCATCCGTTACCGAGGATTGACGACTTGTTCGATCAGCTCCAAGGTGCCGGTTGGTTCTCAAGGATAGATCTTCGATCTGGCTACCATCAATTAAAGGTAAAGGAGCAAGACATTCCTAAGACTGCTTTTCGTACATGTTATGGACACTACGAGTTCCTTGTGATGTCTTTTGGTTTAACCAACGCACCAGCTGCTTTTATGGACTTGATAAATCGAGTGTGTCAGCCGATGTTGGACAAATAAGTGATTGTATTCATTGACGATATCCTGATTTATACAAGGTGCGAAGAAGAGCATGTCGGTCACATTCGGGAAGTGTTGGAGACGTTGAGAAAAGAGAAGCTGTATGATAAGTTCTCCAAGTGTGCTTTTGGTTACGCAAGGTGCAATTTCTGGGCCACGTGGTAAATGCGGAGGGAATCATGGTGGACCCGGCAAAGGTTGAGGCCGTGATGCAATGGAAGTCTCCTAAGACGCCATCCGATACTCGTAGCTTCTTGGGATTAGTGGGCTACTACAGGAGGTTTATTTAAGAATTTTCCAAGATAGCCTCACCTTTGACAAAGTTTACTCGCAAGGATGTAAAGTTCGTGTGGGGTCGAGAACAGGAGTGTGCTTTTGAGGAGTTGAAGATGAGACTAACACGACCTCCTATCTTGACATTACCTGAAGGTAGTGAAGACTTAGTGGTATATTCGGATGCTTCTTATTCGGGGCTTGGTTGCGTATTGATGCAACGTGGAAGGGTGATAGCCTACGCATCTCGATAGCTGAAAACCCACGAAGTCAACTATCCCACGCACGATCTAGAACTAGCTGTGGTTTTCGCGTTGAAGATTTGGCGGCACTACCTATACGGGACAAAGTGCTCCATCTTCACAAACCACAAAAGCTTGAAGTACTTCTTCGAGCAGAAAGATTTGAATATGAGACAGAGGCGATGGTTGGAGCTCATAAAGGATTATGATTGCAAGATCCATTACCATCCGGGCAAGGCCAACGTGGTGGCAGATGCCCTTAGCCGAAAGGAGAGGCTCGAGCCGATTCGGGTGAAGTCTTATCCGCTGATTATGACCTCTGACATGATGACGCAGGTCAAGGAGTTTCAAGACGAGGCTCTGAAAGAAGATCGTCTTAACTCTGAAAGAATGAGAGGTCTAGTCGCGGAGTTGGGTGAAAATACTCTCGGTGTTGGAACCCGATATGGGCGAATGTGGATTCCTCGTTACGGGGATCTATGTGGAAAGATCATGGACGAGGCTCATAATGCTCGATACTCCATTCATCCTGGTGCTACCAAGATGTATCACGATATGAAGAAAGAGTACTGGTGGTCGGTTATGAAGCGTGACGTAGCGGAATATGTGAGTAAATTCCTTACCTGTTTGTAGGTGAGGGTGGAGCACCAGAAGCCGTATGGGAAAATCCAAACATTGGATATGCCCGAGTGGACGAGGGAGCATATCACCATGGACTTCATTACGAAGCTACCACGTAGCCCGAAAGGGTATGATGCTATATGGGTGATAGTTGATCGTTTGACGAAGAGTGCTCACTTCCTACTGGTCCGAGAGACGTATTTTTCTAAGAGGCTCACGGATCTATTATCAAGGAGATTGTAGCTCGTCATGGTGTGCTGGTGTCTATTGTGTCTGATCGCGACCCTCGGTTTACATCCATGTTTTGGAAGAAATTCCACGATGCGATGGGGACGAGACTACATATCAGCACGGCTTATCATCCTCAGATAGACGGTCAGTCTGAGAGGACGATCCAGACACTCAAGGACATGCTTCAAGAGTGCGTGATCGATTTCAGAGGAAGTTAGGATGACCATCTGCCGTTAGCAGAATTCTCGTACAACAACAGTTATCATGCCAGCATTGGCATGCCACCCTACGAGATGCTATATGGTAGGAGATGTAGGACGCCCGTTTGCTGGGGTGATATTGGTCAGAAAGAGTTAGGGAGTGTGGAAGTGATTGAGGCTACGACGGAGAAGCTCGAAAAGATCAAAGCCTTTATGAAGGCAGCTAAGGATAGACAGAAGTCGTATGCCGATAAGAGGCGTAGACCGATTGAGTTCCAGGTGCGTGATAGGGTTATGTTAAAAGTCTCACATTGGAAAGGTATCATTCGGTTAGAAAGCGGGGCAAGTTGAGCCCAAGGTATATAGGGCCTTCCGAATCATTGCTCGAGTAGGAGAGGTGGCCTATAGGTGGAACTACCGGATGAGTTGAGTGTGATGGGGTTTTAACATGTTTATCAAAGTTCATATATGCTTATATATATGAAAAACGCAGCGGAAATATGTTTTAAAACATGTATCAAATTAATTGTTAAACCATTTTTAACAAACAACCCCAACCCATGCATAAGATCAAGAATCTACAACCTTGTAGCTTCCTAAAACCCAAAGATATGAGCTGTGAATGATGAATTCGTGACTGAGTTTCAACCAAGAAAACCTCAAGGAGTGATACCCCAAGCTTGTACAAACACCTTGCTTTGCTAGGCTTTGAACACCAACTTGTACTCCTCTCCTTCTTGTATGAATTTTCAGCTAAGAACCTTTCTTTGAAGCTGAAATTTTCGTTTCTTTGAAGCTGGAAAAAATGGGCTTTTCTTTCTTCAAAAAAACCGGAATGAAGAGGGAGAAAGAGAGAGATGATGGAGCTTGTATGTGTTGGTGTAGAGAATATTAATTGAAAGATGAGATGTCTTCTAAATGCATGCACTTGGGACATGCAAAAGAGATTCCCAAAGGAATATCATGGGGCGGCCAAATGCCTCCCATTTGACCCCACCATTTTCAAAATTTTTAAAACCTTTTTATAAAACCATTCTCTTTCTTTCACCTTTTATAAAATTAACCCATCTTAATTTTATAACACATACAAATTGTCATTTGTCATAGTTTAATTAATTTAAACAATGAACAAGTAATCCCTCATGAACAAATCAACATTAATGATGTTCATATACAAAAGTAATAATTTAGAAAATCCAATTTTCTAAATTGGTGTCACTACTTACTTGTATGATTTTATCAACAAATAAATTATCTTTCGGTGTTTGTTTGGCTTGTTATTGGGTATGACCCGACTTGGATCATATCACACTAGCCACATCAATTTAATATGTATCTTGGGCAGATCAATTCTTTCAATCTCCCACTTGCACAAGATTCATAGAAAATTGATGCAAGCAGCAAATAACGCCTAGCAACGGTTTGCTACCCCTAATGTATATGACTAAGTGCCATTCAATAACATCATCCCTTCCAAGTACCTTACTTGAATATGATTTAGGTGAATCAATCATCTATCCTTTTGTTCAGATGTCATGTTAAATCCAAGAGACACAGAATTGTCATTCTCCGATGATTTAACTTAATAGGCCTTAGACATCTAACTCTCAACGAATAAGAGGAACAAATTCCATCTTGACTACATACGTCTCTCACAATCACCTCATATCATACCTGAACATAGCCTTATGTACTGCCATTTTTCAGAACAGCAAAGTACTAAGTCAAAGTACAATACTTGGTGAATATCAAGACCCAATATGTATCTCAGGTCTGAGGATACAATGATATTCGCCTTTACTCAATATCTCTTATGACTAATCACAAAGATTCCATGCAGAAATAATTGAGAGCGGGTCAGTCCAATATCTATATCCCATAGATATCAATGAACCTTGGTAGCAACCTCTTGCTCTATATTCATACCTTATGAATATCAACCAATCCAATTTCATTATAGTCTTACATTCATAATTGTTCCCACAAGTATGATCGACTACGGACGTTTAAAATAACTTATTTATTCATGGATTTAAACATGCTAAAATAGAAGAACAAATGATAATAATTATCATATAATTAAGTCAAATAACATAAGTTCTAATATCTAAATACAAAATACAACATCAAACCAGTCACTTGAGTATCTAAGTCCCATGGCACAAGCATGGCCTTCATGCTTTGCCCTTTCAAGGAGCTTTGTGAGTGGATCCGCAATGTTTTTATCAGTGTGGACTTTGCGAATACATATCTTTCCTTTTTCAACTTCATCCCTTATGTAGTTGAATCTCCGTTCAATGTGCCGAGTCTTTTGATGAGCACGAGGTTCCTTGATTTGAGCAATCGCACCCTCGTTGTCACAAAAGATCTCTAGGGGATCCTGAATGGAAGGGACTACCCCTAGATCGGCTATGAATTTCTTCAGCCATGCAGCTTCCTGTGCTGCCATTGAAGCGGCGACGTATTCAGACTCTGTAGTGGACAATGCTACGACTTCTTGCTTTGAGCTTTTCCAAGAAATAGCTCCGCCATTCAGAATAAAGATGTACCCTGATTGAGATCGTGAATCATCTCGATCGGTTTGGAAACTCGCGTCTGTGTAACCTTTTACTACGAGTTCCTCTTCACCAGACCCGTAGATCAAGAACATATCCTTGGTCCTCCTTAGGTACTTCAGAATGTTCTTGACAGCCATCCAATGACTATCACCAGGATTTTGCTGGTATCTACTTGTCATGCTTAAAGCGCATGACACGTCTGGTCTAGTGCATATCATTGCATACATGATGGATCCTATAGCAGATGCATATGGGATTGCCTTCATTCTATTTTGCTCCTCCTTGAGCTTGGACATTGAGTCGTACTCAACATTGTCCCTCTTTGAATAGGTACACTACCTTTCTTAGAGTTTTCCATCTTGAACCTTTTCAAGATTTTGTCAATGTATGCACTTTGATTCAAACCAATCAGCCGCCTTGATCTATCCCTATAGATCTTTATTCCCAGAATATAGGCAGTTCACCAAGATCCTTGATGGAAAAACAGCTTCCAAGCCAGGTTTTTACACCTTCCAAGGTTGGGATGTCATTTCCAAATAGTAGTATGTCATCAACATACAATACTAGGAAGGTTATTATGCTCCCACTAGCCTTCTTATACACACAAGCCTCATCAGCGTTTTTGATGAAGCCAAATTTCTTTATCTCCTCATCAAAACGGTGATTCCAGCTTCTTGATGCTTGCTTCAATCCATAGATTGATTTCTTTAACTTGCATACTTTATCAGGATGTTTGGATCGACAAAACCTTCAGGCTGAACCATATAGACATCTTCCTCAAGATATCCATTTAGGAAAGCGGTTTTGACATCCATTTGCCAAATCTCATAGTCATAATGAGCAGCTATGGCAAACAGTATCCTTATAGACTTTAGCATTGCAACAGGTGAGAAGGTTTCATCATAATCAACCCCTTGAGTTTGAGTGAAACCCTTTGCTACAAGTCTAGCTTTGTAAGTATCCAAGTTTCCATGCATATCGGTTTTCTTCTTGAAAACCCACTTACTTCCAACTACTTTGGAATTAAGAGGTGGTACGACAAGTTCCCAAACTTGATTGTCATACATGGATTGCATCTCAACGTTCATGGCTTCAAGCCATTTGTCACAATCCAAATTGGACACTGCATCATGATATGTGGTTGGTTCATCTGAATCTACCACGTAGCATCCATCCATGAAAAATCCGTATCTTTCAGGTGGATTACTAGTTCTACCACTTCTGCGAACGTTTTGTGTGTATTGATCAACCGCTTGATCATTCTCAACATCTTCATGTGAGTGCTAGTTTAAACCAAACGTGCATCGGGCTGTGAATCTTGATCCTCCTCAAGATCCACTGTTCTACTGCCAGTTCCTTCCATAAGGAACTTTGTTTCTAAGAACTCACCCTTTCTGGCAACAAACACCTTTTGTTCCAGTGGATCATAGAAAATAATATCCCATAGAATCTCTAGGATATCCAACAAAGATACACTTGGTGGATCGGACATCTAATTTGTTTGGGGTGGGAGTCTTAACATAAGCCTCACAACCCCAGACCCTTAAGTATGATAGGGATGGAACTCTTCCATGCCATATCTCAAAAGGTGTCTTTTCCACCTTTTTGGTTGGGGCCATATTCAAAATACGGGCCGCGGAGAGCAAAGCGAAACCCAAAACGATAGAGGCAATGTGCTTCTAGCCATCATAGATCGAACCATATCCAATAGGGTTCGATTCCTCCTCTCAGACACACCATTATGTTGTGGTGTTCCAGGTGGAGTGAGTTGTGAGACAATCCCACAACTCCTAAGATGATCTTGAAAAACATCACTTAGGTATTCACCGCCTCTATCGGTACGGAGAACTTTAATTGATTTGTTGAGTTGATTTTCTACTTCATTCTTGAAGATTTTGAACATTTCAAAAGCTTCATCTTTGTGCCTTAACAAGTACACATACCCATAGCGACTATAATCGTCGGTAAAGGTAATGAAGTATCTTTCACCATTCCTAGTTATTGGCTTAAAAGGACCACATACATCCAATGTATGATACCTAATAAATCTTTCGCCCTTTCGTTAGTTCCACTAAAGGTGCCTTAGTCATTTTTCCTTGTAAACAAGATTCACATACATCAAATGAATCACATTCATTTGTTTTAAAAGACCATTCTTTTGAAGTGTATATGCGTTTCTTGTTTATATGACCAAGACGACAATGCCAAAGGTAGGTATCACTCAAATCCAATTTGAGTCTTTTGGTGGTTGCTTGGTATATTGAGCTATCATATGTTGTGTTTCATGAACCAATTCATAATGCCATTACAAGGTGTAGCTTTAAATAAAATACACGATTTAAAGAAACATGAATATCATTGTCAACAAACTTGAAATCATAATCATATGTCTTAAACGGGAAACAGAAATTATGTTCCTAGTCAAACTAGGAGCATATAATACATTACATAAAATAACTTCCAAACCACTTGGAAGCTTCAAAATGTAGTCTCCTTGGGCTTCCACGTGAACCTTTGCACCATTGCCCATGAAGAGACTTATTTCCCCTTTTGCATAATGCTCATTTCTTCTGAACCCCTGCAATAAATTACAAATGTGAGTTCCACATCCGGTATCTAATACCCATGTGTTAGAAGAAATAACATTCAGCTCAATATGTATCATGTAAATTATACCTGAGGTTTGCCCCGCATCCCTCTTTTCTCTCAACTCTTGAGATAGACTGGACAATTTCTCATCCAATGCCCTATCTCACCACATTTGAAGCATGGGTCGTTCACAACAACCTTATGCTTCTTCTCCTTGGGCTTCGGAGGTTGCGCCTAACAGCCATCTTTCCCTTTCCACCAACATGCCCCTTTCCTTTGGCACCAGTCGCCTTAGGAGGGGGTAGAGACTTTCTCTTTTTCCACCTTCATTTATGGTGAGAACGGGTAAAACCTTTTTACCCATTCCCGCCTCAGCTGATTTGAGCATAGAATGAAGTTCATTATGCTCTTGTCCCATCCGTTCATGTTGTAGTTCATGACGAATGCCTCAAACCTTTTAGTTAGGCCATTAAGGATCAAATCCGTGGCCAACTCTTTTGAGACGGGACAGTTCAGCCTTTGAAGGCGGTCGATGTGGCTTTTCATCTTAAGAACATAAGATGAAATGATTGGGATTCCTCCATCCGACATGCATTAAGCGCTTGAACCGTTTCATAGCGCTCCACTCTAGCTTGTTGCTGGAACGTTTCCCGCAATTGAGTGATCATGTCATAAGCTCCATGGAGCTCATACTCCTTTTGGAGTTCGGGTGTCATACTTGCTAACATTAGGCAAGAGACTTGGACGGAGTCTTCCACATATCTAACCCAATCATTACGCTTCCACATCTTCCTCGTCAGGTTCATCGGGGATGGGGTCATCAAGGATGTAGGCCCGCTTTTCTTGTTTGAGAACAATTCTCAAGTTGCGGTACCAATCCATGAAATTGTTAGGTGTTAGACGATCCCTTTGAAGGATCGCCCTTAGGGATTGGTTGTTTTGGTTTGGTACATCATTATTAGCGTTGTTGTTGTCGGCCATCTACAAGATTTTACAAAGTTCTATTAGTAATCGTTGATATAATTATATTTCATTTATCAATACCCTTTATGTCTCATAGACCATTAATAAATAAAATTTTAGAATCCAACGTTATATTTAAATATTGGTTAGGTGACCTTTATCCCATTATTTAAATAAACAAGGTAGTCATAAATGACAATTACAACCTATTGTAACTTCTAGTGGTATGGGATCGTTTGAACATCTCATGTTTATAACGGCATGTTTATCCCATCAACACCTTTTTGTAAAACATATTTTAGGTGATCCATTCAATATATTTTACAAATCAAGTTGTCCTACTTACACACGTGTGAGTTTACTACATAAGTGGTTAGGTGACCTTTATCCCACAAACATGGTATTCTCACCTCAAGTTACAAGTTCCCTCAAAGTGGTTAGGTGACCTTTATCCCACTAAGAGTTTGCAAGTAACCTAAGTGTTGTGTAAAAGGATGGTGTTTAACTTGTTTTCAAAAGGGATTTACAATTTCACAATTCTTGTTTAGAAAAGTCTATGTACCATATGATTGTATGCATTCAACCATATGGTACCCTATTGGTTCTTTTAAATAAAACCATTTTATTTTGTAAACCATTAATTCCTTTTATAGAACCATTCTATTTATGCTTAATGATTTGAGAACCAATTACTTGTTTATTGTTTGTTTTAGTTGAGGTTTGTTAATCACATCCAAATATTCAAAACAAACATCATCATATGCATTCAACCAAACATAAACAAAACAAGTCATATATGCATAACAAAGCATACTAAGTTGATCACACTTGTTTAGCCAAAACAAGTGTGTCAAATGGTCATGTCCTAAGGGTTATGAATCATGACACATGGTTGACCAAAGGGACTCCCACTTGAAACCATATCTTCAAGAATCCTCTTTGTCCATCTTTTCTTCAAGTCTTGATCTTGAGCTTCCTTACAAGATATGTATCCTAATACATTTTTCTAGTAAAGATAAACTCCTAATCTATTTATTACAAACCATATGAATAAACAAATTACAAGACTAGACTTGAAACAAAAATTAAATTATTACATGCCCAAATGAATATAACATGATAACCAATCATTCAATCCAAAAGGTCAAGGCTTTGTTATGCATAACAACAACAATATATCCAAACATACATAAGAAGTTGATTTTGGCAGCCCCTTAAAACCCATGTTTTGGCCAACATAAACCAAGAACTAATGGGTTTAGTCCATGCAAACAATTATCTTATAAACTAGAGTTTTAAAGATCCTAATATGCATAATATAGCATCTTTAAAACATCAAAAGGGGGCACCAAAACAGCCCTTAAACCCACGGTTTTGGTGCTGTCCAAATGAAATACAAAGTGTAATACATGTATGCATATGTATAAGTGGCTCTGATGCCATTGATGGGGTTTTAACATGTTTATCAAAGTTCATATATGCTTATATATATGAAAAACGCAGCGGAATATATGTTTTAAAACATGTTATCAAATTAATTGTTAAACCATTTTTAACAAACAACCCCAACCCATGGATCTCTATACAATGCATACAATATAAAAGCATAAGATAGTCAAGAATCTACAACCTTTGTAGCTTCCTAAAACCCAAAGATATGAGCTGTGAATGATGAATTCGTGACTGAGTTTCCAACTAAGAAAACCTCAAGGAGTGATACCCCAAGCTTGTACAAAACCTTGCTTTGCTAGGCTTTGAACACCAACTTGTACTCCTCTCCTTCTTGTATGAATTTTCAGCTAAGAACCTTTCTTTTGAAGCTGAAATTTTCGTTCTTTGAAGCTGGAAAAAATGGCTTTTCTTTTCTTCAAAAAACCGTGAATGAAGAGGGAGAAAGAGAGAGATGATGGAGCTTGTATGTGTTGGTGTAGAGAATATTAATTGAAAGATGAGATGTCTTCTAAATGCATGCACTTGGGACATGCAAAAGAGATTCCCAAAGGAATATCATGGGGCGGCCAAATGCCTCCCATTTGACCCACCATTTTCAAAATTTTTATAAAACCTTTTTATAAAACCATTCTCTTTCTTTCACCTTTTATAAAATTAACCCATCTTAATTTTATAACACATACAAATTGTCATTTGTCATAGTTTAATTAATTTAAACAATGAACAAGTAATCCCTCATGAACAAATCAACATTTAATGATGTTCATATACAAAAGTAATAATTTAGAAAATCCAATTTTCTAAATTGGTGTCACTACTTACTGTATGATTTTATCAACAAATAAATTATCTTTCGGTGTTTGTTTGGCTTGTTATTGGGTATGACCCGACTTGGATCATATCACACTAGCCACATCAATTTAATATGTATCTTGGGCAGATCAATTCTTTCAGAGTGGAATTCACCTACGTTCCATGTATCTCATTTACGAAAGTGTTAGCAGACGAAGATATGGTTGTACCACTGGAGGACATCGAAGTGGATGAACGGCTCAATTATATGGAGCAACCAGTGGCGATCATTGATCGTAAGGAGAAGAGGTTAAGGAATAAAGTGGTTCCTCTTATGCATGTACAGGGAAGCACAGAAAGAGATCCGAGTGTACATGGGAGGTCAAAGGAGAGATGAGACAACATTATCTCATCTGTTTGAAGAATAACAGGTTTCGGGGATGAAACCTATATAAGGGGGGTGGACTTGTGACACCGGTTATTTTAAAGATATGAAGAAAGAATAAAAGTAAAGAAAAGAAAGAAAGGCTATGAAGCCCAAGTTGAAGGAGTAGTAAAGTGTCAAAAAGGACAAAAGTTTGAAAGTTGGTAAATAAAGTAACATGGCCGCCCATGTTGCTTATTCGCATCAACAATCAGATTTTTAGAGAGAGAAACAACAGAGAATTCTTGGAGGTTGCAGAAGAAGAAGAAGAAAGTTCGAAGTTTTTGGTAAGAATTCTCATTTTTATGGTGTTTTAGATGTTTCTAGTCTCGGTTATGTGCCTATAAATGTGATTGTGTGTTCGGGTTGTATATGTGTATGGGTTTTAGGTGCTAGAAACGTCTGGGAAGCTCAAAGAAGGGTTCAAACCCGAAAACAACTAGGGTGAGTTCTAGAATCCCCCTTTTTAACATGTTTTTAACTACTCTGGGGCTGGAAAATGCATGTGTATATGTTTTTATAAAAATAAGCTTCTACTCGTATGTGTGCGTGAATGTGTATGTGGGTGGGTGTATGTTTTGGGTGTAAATGATGTGATGATTATGATTAAGAATGTGTTAGGATGCTTAGAATGTTAGTACTAAGCATAGATCTGATTTGGGACGAATTGGGATTGATTATGTTGTTTAAGTACAAATAGGATGCCCAACCGTCTAAACAGTGGACCATGCGTCCAACGGCTTTATTTTCTAAGTGTACCCAGCCACCCAAAAGCCCAACCGTCTGAATAGTGCCCATGCGCCTAAACAGGCCCATGCGTCTAAGTAGAAAAATGGCTAAGTGTAGGCCCAAACGTCTGAACAGGGCCCATGCGCCTAAATAGGCCCATGCGTCTAAGGTAAAAAGAGACTAAGTTAAGTCCAAACGTCTGCATAGTGCCAAAACGTCTGAACAGGGCAAAGCACCCAAATAGTTCCCATGCGTCTAGACCCTTAGAGTAAATTTCTGAAATTTCAGGAAAACAGAAAGCCTAGGGTTTTGACTAAGTTGACTTATGGGCAATGATTACCGATTATAAGCATAATTATGAAATGTCTTAGGGTTATAAAATGTATGAATGATGTACAGTACGTATGATGTCTTATCTTTTAATAATGATTAAACGTATTTATATTATATTGTAAATATGTTATATATTATGTTATTACTTTACGTAGTATGACAAACGAATGAAAGAACATAAAGAATAACCTAATGAAAGGAAAGATAACAATGATGAAAAGTAAAATGTAATGAATGACCAAATTGCTTGCAAGCAATGAAAGGAGGTGCACGACCATGTGTCGTTAGCTCAACTGTGATGCGGGTTAGCTACCCAAAGGATGCACACAGGGTCAATCTTTGAGATTGACAAGGCCCTTTGGTATGCCCTAGGTGACTGGATCAACATCATGCACAATGTTCGTGGTTTAATTACCATAGGTCCAGCATCAGCTTCGTGCACAATGTTCGGGGTAGGACCAAACGGCTTGTATGAACGGGAGAGATGACTTGCCCTAGGTGACTAGATCAGCTTCATGCATAATATTCATGGTTTAATAACCACATGTCCAGCATCAGCTTCGTGCACAATGTTCGGGGTATTGTTCATCAATCCATATGAATGTAAAAGAATGATGTAACGTACTAAAGAAAGATAGAAAGTAAGTAAACAAGTACGAATGTAAAAGAATGATAATGAGTACGTTACGAAAGAATGAGAATGAAAATAAGAGAATGTTAACGAAAAACATGAAATGAAAACATGATATGAATATGATGAAGTATGATGAATGTTAATGAAAGTAAAAGTAATATTCTCTATATGTACGTATGATGCATGACTACGTATGAAGTAAAGAAGATCGTATAAAAAGTAAAGTATTTATTTATAAAACTAGAACTCACTTAGCAACGCTGACTTTTATGTGTTTTCCAGTTGGCAGGTAATAGTTGTTGAGGATGGCACGGGGAAGCTACTTGGCATTTTTGTGATGGCATTCATTCGTATAATAATGACATTTTTGTGATGTAATGCAATTTATAATATTTTATAACAGTTAACAGTATTGTGTTACGTTGCAAAAGTTGTCATTAAAATATAAGAAATGGTTTTGTTAATTTCTGGTACTATGTTTTAAATAATTGTATGTGTTTATGCGCGATGAATGACAAGCTGTGAGATGCCGGGAACGGGGTCTTACAATGCAGAGTTGCTTCTCAGATTCAAGAAGAAAGAAGACAAAAGACACTATACAAAAATTCTCCTCCTCTATCTCCAATTCATGAAAGCCCTAAGAGAGAGGTTGTGGCAACTAAACCACCTCAGTTAGACAAAGAAGCTGATAGACAAAACATGATCAACTACCTGAGTGCCACAGGTTTCTACCAGGCATCTTCACTTCTTCCCCTCTCTTTTAAATACATTGAATTTGAGTATCTTAAGCAACTTCAACTATGATTCATAACGAACAAAAAGCTGTAAGAGAAAAATGAGGGAAGAAGCTGCAAAGTCAAGGGCCATCATCCAAAAGAGCCAAAAGAAATCCACTGACAGACAAAGGATGATGAGCTTCTTGAAGCTGTATGGATCTCCAGAAGGAGGCTTGGTCCAATGTCTCTGTACACTATGGATGAGCACATTAGGGTGATCAAGCAGAAGATTAAGAAGGGAGAGCTTGTGGACCTGCACCCTCCTGAGGTTAAGGTAAGGTTGAACCACAGATAACACAACCTGTACCTTTATCTGCTTTATAGCCAACTTCATCTTCTGAACCACAATAGGGTTCTATTCTCTCTCCTTCTAAACTTGTGAGGGAAGAGGACCTAACTGAGAGAGGCATAACATAACAACATTGTACTCAAGACAACCTCTTAGGTAAACACTCTAAAGAGGAAGAAAAGGATGGCTGCGAAGAAAGTAATCAAGAAGAAAAAGGCATCCACTTACAAACCTCAGGATGAGTCAGAACATCCTGAGGAGGTGCAACAAGAAGTGATCAACCAACTCCTACCATAATACAGCCTCTTGTAGCTGGAAGACCCATCCTATCTTGGACTTTTACTACTAATCCAGACAGATGGTATGTCATTACAGATCAAGGTGGTCAAAATGTCTACTTTAGGCAAGACATACTTGATCTACCTCTGCATGATCTTTATGACATAAGAAGATATTCTAAAAGTCTAAGGGATCCTGACCAACTAATGAAGAAAGGAATGGCCTTGATCCTAATAAGGATAATCAATTGAAGATAAATATTCTCAGTTTTGGTAGCATCAGCCTAGGGGGAGTTTCAAAGGTTTATATAGAGGCTGATGCAACTAAAGCAACCACATAACTTCCTGCATGCATGCAAGAAGTACCATGTAGAACTGCTATGGAAGTTTTATAATGTGCATGAGAATCATGCTAAGTATAAAATTTTCTGAAGCTAAAGTTCCTTCGGAAGCTTTATACTCTGCACAAGAAATATTCTAAGTATAAAGTCTTCTGAAGCCAAAGACCAAATCTTCGAATCCAAAGATGAAGTCTTCCGAAGTTTCAAAGACAAAGTCTTCCGAAGCCTAATGAAGTGAAGACTGATTTCTTCCAAGGACTTAGAAGAGCATGCTTTTCTCTGATGTACTTTTACAAAAGCTGACCAACTTTCCGCTGCAACTCTGAAGACTCACCAACTTGCATAAGTTGGTGAAAAAGTCCATGCTTTTGTAACTGTACATTAAGGTCTTTGTCTGTAACTTTCTACTTTATGTACTTTTATCCTTTTGTATTATATTAGGATATGAGTTATGGCATGTCATAGTCACTAGTCAAAAGGCAATGTGCCTTTGACTCTACATTGATTTTGTTGTCTTTCAATATTCCAACTGGCTTTCCAAGAACGGTTGGTTGTAGGATGTATTATAAAGTATCTCAATGTCTTGTAACTTAACTTATGCATTGTAACTCTTGTAAGAGAACTTGAGATTAAGACATCATCCTTGAAACCTTATATATATTGTTCTTAGTTCTATCTCTTTACTTACATGTCTTCTTTGCATCTTAACTCTTAAACCTTGGTTCCCTATTTGATTTGTTAAGTGCTCCAACAATCTATTCATTATGATATTGATTGTATTGACCATACCTTAACCGGTCCTGCAGACTTTGTAAGTGCATCTGTTGGTTGATTGCTAGACTTAACAAAATTGATTGTCGTCTCATGGTAAGCTTTTCGTTAACAAGTGACAATCAATTTTAAATTTCAATATTGAGTAGACGGTTGATGTATCAGACTCGACCCTATCTTTCATAGCATGCATTCCCATTCGTGTCACCATGCATCACCATTGGGTGTTGTGCTGAAGAGAAAAAAACCAAAAAAGTTCCCCACATTGGGAGAGAAAAGAGAAGACTACGGTCAATGATCAATTGTGCACATCCTTTTTAGATGCTTGGCTTAGAGTGAAAGCATACGACATAGTAATAAGAAGTTAAGGGAGATTAAAAACGCCTGCCATGAATAAAAAAAATCCGAAGAGCGATAAAAATAAACTATTTTAGAAAAGAGCAACTTACATAATAGTAAAAAAGTTTTAAATTTGTTTTAATTAGGTTTAACTAGGTCACACAAGTTAAGAAGTGTTCCAGTTAATTCCCATAACTTTTATGTTTTGTTTAATTAAATATTTTAACATGTTTTTATTTTGTTTCAAATAAAAATTATATTTTTTTCTTTTTTTTGATGCTAATGTGGAGTGCTGACTTGAATTTTAGGTATTTATTATTTCTTATATAATTAACATGTCTTTTTTATAAACATAATTACACATATTAACAATTTCCCTTTAAAGTAGTATTTTATCACCATCCTAGTATATATACTTTGACATACTAGTGTTTAACATAAATTGGTGATACAAGCTATCCTCGGTAAACTGAAACATAAAGTGTTTTTTTCGTGCGAAGCGTACGAAGTTTTAGGGTAGAATTATCACGCAAAAACAATAAAAATCAAGAAAGTACAAAGTGATATTTACGCAAGACAAATTACACTCGCGTGAAATTATCACGCAGAGATGAAATTTATCACGCAAGAATACCTTCTGCGTAATAATTTCACCTTTGCGTGATAACTCCATCTCTGCGTGATTAATTATTACCATTGCATTATAATTCCACCCGTAACCTCCATTCTTGTGTGATAAATTTGTAAGCTTCGTACGAAAAAACACTTTGTACCGTAACCTTTCTCTATTTTGGTGACATGTTTCTTAGTTAAAATTTTGGATGGCATCTTCATTCTATTCTTGGGACTTTGATGCCCAGGTAGTTTTTGAACAAATAATGTGTGGTTCTAAACGTCAAGTAACTTAACGCTTGATGCCATAGGCATGTAATAATTCTTTTAACAATTTCTCACGCGCGCACACGAACATATCAAACCAATATTGTGAATTTCATTGGATTTTGCAAGGTAGGGGTGAACCCAAGAATTTTCTCCTTCAGGGTCATGTTAGAATTTTTGATTAAAATCGGGTCACGTCACATAAAAAAGATACAACTACATTCTAAAATGAGTAATAAAAATGAATCCATTAGAAAATGATAAAAACATTAGATTTGTAGTTGTTACGTGTTTTATATACCTAAAACTCTTTCATTACAATTAGGCTTAAGTAGAGATTAAATTTTGGCTTATTATTTTTAACAAAATGGGCTCCTAATCTATTTTTTAGTGGATCAAGATTTTTTTAAGTATTTATTTTGGTTTAGGATTAGTAAAGTTTTTCATGGGAGTCGACATACAAAAAACATAGGGTCAATTGAAACTGTTAATATATGTTATGTATCGAATAAACGTTATGGGGGGTCGGTTGACCCTTCCTCTTATTAGGCCCGTCCACGTTGGAAGGCATTCCTGATGCTAGACTTTTAGGGAGCAACCAAATCGCTTTGCAATTTGATAGGCCTAACTGTAAGGCCCCACTCCTGGCACCTCACAGTTGGTCAAATCATTGCACATAAAACATACACTTATACATTAACATTTAAAAAGAGTTACAGCGGAATAACTTTTCATTCAATTTAAATGCTTTTGCAAGTTAATACAACACTCATTACAAAACATTGTTTGTTCGCATTACAATGCAAAAACATTATACATAAGAATGCCATCCAAAAAGAGCCGAGTAGCCGCCCCGTGCCATCCTCAGCAACCATTACCTGCCAACTGGAAACACATAAAAGTCAGCGTTGCTGAGCGAGTTCTAGTTTTATAATAAAACATACTTTGCTTTCGTTAAAACTGTTCTTTACTTTCATGCGATCACACATCATACGTACACATACATAATATCATTATTATCTTCATCATTCATTCTTTCATTCATTCATTCTGTAACTTTCGTTCATTCTGTTGGGTTTGTTGGACCTAAACAATGTTGTTTAACCATTTTAAACTTGAAAACGCAGCGGATTAACATCAAACAAATATCATTTGAAATCTGAAAAATTTGTTCATTGCATGTCTACAACAAACCCAAGAATACAAGGATCTTATATATGTGTTTGAACTAGTTATGACCAATATATAACAACCCAAACAAGTGATACATACTACCTTCAAAAGCTGCTGAAAATCGAGTTGTAGATGAAAAGAATGATGTTCTTGAGCAGCCAAAACACCAAGAGAAGGTGTTCTCAAGTGTTCATACCCACAAGCATTAAGCATACACCATTCTTGTTAGGATTTGAGCACCATAAACGAGTCATGAAGGCTGCTGGAATCTTGTTTCAGCCGTGAACTCCCTTGTTCCAGCCGTGAACATCCAACAAAGATGTTAAACCCTTTGTTCCAGCCATAAGATCCTTCAAAATCGAGTCATCAAGGCTGCTGGAACCTTGTTCCAGCCGTAAGTTCCTTTGTTCCAGCCGTGAACATCCAACAAGGATGTTAAACTCTTCATTCCAGCCATAAGATCCTTCTTCCAAAAGAAAGATTTATGTTTTGTGACTCTTTTGCATGTGAGAAATTGAGAGAGAGATCTGAAAATGGAGTGTATGTGTGTGTTCTTGTGAGATCCATATCTCTAAAACACTTGAGAGAAAAGAAAACAAAATGAAAGGCGGAAGACCAAGGGGGGCGGCCGAACCCTTGGTTCTCTTAGGGTTTTCCCCTAAAAACTTTGTTTTTTATAAAAATGTTACAAGAGTTTAAATATTATACATAATTAACCTTTTAATTATATATAATATACACACACACATTTATTATTTGATGTTGCTTAACTAATTTAAACAACATAACAAATAATATCCATGAACAAAATATCCTTATAATTTGTTCTTTCTCGCATACAATTTATTTAGAAAACCCATTTTCTAAATTGGTGCAATTATTTAATTGCATGATCACATAATCAATTAAATATTAATTGGTGTTTGCTAAGCTTGTTATTGGGTATGACCCGACTTAGATCACAACGTACTAACCACATCAATGTTCTATGTGTCTTGGGCATACAGAATCCAACAATCTCCCACTTGCACAAGATACATAGAAGATTGATGCAAGCAGTAAATACCGCCTAACAACGGTTTACTACCCTTAATACGCATGACTTAGAAGCCATTCAATAACATCATCCCCTTCAAGTATCCAACTTGAAATGATTTATGTGAATCAATCATTTATCCTTTTGTTACAGATGTCATGTTAAATCCAAGGACACAGAATGATCATTCCTTGTTGATTTAACTTAATCAGGCCTTAGACATCGTACTCTCAACGAATAAGAGGAACAAATCCCATCTTGACTACATACGTTTCTCACAATCACCTTATGTCATATCTGAACATAGCCTTATGTACTGACAATTATCTCATATCAGTGAAGAACTAGCTCAAGGTATAACACTTGGTGAATATCAAAACCCAATATGTATCTCAGGTCGGAGGATACCAAATGATATTCGCCTTTACTCAAATTACTTATGATCAATCAATAAGATTCCATGTAGTAAGATTTGAGATGCGGGTCAGTCCAATATTCGTATCCAACGAATATCTATGAACCTTGGTAGCAACCAATTGCTCTATATTCATGCCTTATGAATATCCACCAATCCAAGTTCATAATAGTCTTACATTCATATCTGTTCCCACAAATATGACCGACTACGGACATTTAGAATAATAAAATTATTCATGGATGTTGACATGCTAAAAGGAACATGACTCAAGGTATCGTGAATATATAGATGAGTCAGGTATTACAATTGTTCCATATTATTAATATTAATACTAAACAGATCAATTCCAATCACTAGAATATCGAAGTCCTAAGGCATAAGTATGACTTTCATGCTATGCCCTTTCAAGGAGCTTCGTGAGTGGATCCGCAATGTTTTGATCAAAGTGAACTTTGCGAATACATATCTTTCCCTTTTCAACTTCATCCCTTATGTAGTTGAATCTCCGCTCATTATGCCTAATCTTTTGACATGCACGGGGTTCCTTGATTTGAACAATCACACCCTCGTAATCACAAAAGATTTCTAAGGGGTCTTGAATAGTAGAGACCATCCTTAGATTGGTGATAAACCTTTTATCCATGCAACTTCCCAAGCTGCTAATGAGGGGCTATGTATTCGAATTCTGTAGTGGACAATGCTACCCTATTCATAATGGAGACGTACCCCGATTGTGATCGAGGATCATCTCGATCAGTTTGGAAACTAGCATTCGTGTAACCCTTTACAACTAGTTCCTCTTCATCAGATCTGTATATTAGAAACAGATCCTTAGTCCTCCTAAGGTATTCCAATATACTTTCAACAGCCATCCAATGGCTGTTTACTTAGATTCTGCTGATATCTACTTGTCATGCTTAATGTGCATGACATGTCCAGTCTAGTGCATATCATCGCATATATGATGGATCCTATAGCAGACGCATATGGGATGTCCTTCATACGATGTTGCTCATCCTTTAAGCTTGGACATTGAGATGCACTCAATATTGTCCCTCTTTGAATAGGTACTATACCTTTCTTAGAGTTTACCATCTTGAACCTTTTCAAGATTTTATCAATGTATGCACTTTGGTTTAACCCTATCAACCGCCTCGATCTATCCCTATAGATCTTTATTTCTAAAATAGAGACGGCTTCACGGAGATCCCTTTTGGAAAGACAATTTCCAAGTGTAGTATGTCATCAACATACAATACTAAGAAGGTAATTACACTCCCACTAGCCCCTTGATACACACAATCCTCGTTAGCGTTCTTGATGAAACCCAATTTCTTGATCTTTTCATCAAAACGTTGATTCCAATTTCTCGATGCTTGTCTCAATCCATAGACTGATATCTTTAACTTGCATACTTTATCAAGATGACTTTAGCATTGCCATTGGCGAGAAGGTTTCATCATAATCAACCCTTTGACTTAGAGTGAAACCTTTTGCTACAAGTCTTGCCTTGTAAGTATCCAAGTTTCCATGCATGTCAGTTTCTTCTTGAAAACCCACTTGCATCCAACCGGTTTAGAGTTAAGTGAAGAGTCAACCAATTCCCAAAATTGGTTGTCATACATGGATTGCATCTCTACGTTCATGGCTCCTAGCACATGTCACAATCCGAATTGGACATTGCATCATGGTATGTAGTTGGCTCTTCGGAGTCAACAACGTAGCATCCATCTATGAAAAATCCACATCTTTCATGTGAAATGCTAACTTTACCAGATCAGCGAACGTTTGTGTGTATTGATCAACCTCTTGATCATGATCAACAACCTCTTATTGATTGCTAGTGTCAACCAAACGTGTATCGGCTTGTGGATCTTGATCCTCATCAAATTCCACTGTTCTATGCGTCATTCCTTCCATAAGGAACTTGGCTTCCAAGAACTCTGCCTTTTGAGCAATGAATGCCTTTTGCTCTGTTGGATCAAAGAAGTAGTATCCTATACAGTCCTTTTATATATCCAACAAATATACACTTAGTGAATCGACTTGCAGTTGGTTTGGGTGTTAAGCTTGACATAAGCTTCATGACCCAAAATTTAAATATGATAGCGATGGAACTATTCCATTCCATATTTCAAAAGGCGTCAAATCCACTTTCTTGGTTTGGGCCATATTCAAAATATGAGCCGCGGAGAGTAGTGCGAAACCCCAAATGATACAGGTGTGCCATCAAGTATACATAACCATAGCGACTATAATCATCGGTAAAGGTAATGAAGTAAGTTTCACCATACCTTGTCATTGTCTTAAAAGGACCACATACATCCAAATGTATGACTCTAATAAGTCTTTTGCCCTCTCATTAGTACCACTAAAAGGCGTGTTGGTTATCTTACCTTGTAAACAAGATTCACACTTATCAAATGAACAATTTTCATTTGTTTTCAAAAGACCATTCTTTTAAAGTGTTTAAATCCGATTCTTGTTTATGTAACCAAGATGACAATGACAAGAATAAGAGTCACTTAAACCATTTTAAGTCTCTTGGTGCATGATAGGTATAATGTGTTATTATAGGACGAATCATTATGAACCAATTCATCAACATCATTAGAAGGCATGGCCTTAAAATAATATACATCATCCATATAAATATAAATACCATCATATACTAACTTTAAATCATAACCATATCGTTTTAAAAGGGAAACTTAAATCATGTTCCTAGTCAAAATAGGAGCATATAACATGTTTTGACAAACAACTTCCAAACCCTTTTGAAAGTTTCAAAACATAGTCTCTTTCTTAAAGTGCTTATTTCTTTTGAACCCTTGCAACAAATTGCAATAGTGAGTTCCATATGAGGTATCCAATTACCCATGTGCTTTTAGGAAATAACACCTAAGTTAATATGGATTATGAAAGTTATACTTAAGGTTTGCCCAGCATCCCTTTTACTTCTCAACTCATTGAGATAGGTTGGATGAATCCCTTTCAAATGACCTATCTCACCATACTCAAAGCATGGATCGTTTTCGGTTACCTTAAGCTTCATAAGCTTAGGTTTTGGAGGTTCCGCTTTGATCTACCCTTACCCATTGCCTTTGATGTGCCCTTCTCCTTTGGCAACATTTGCCTTGGGATCGGGAATGGCCTTTCCTTATTGATCTAGAGAATAGGTAGAACCTTTCTACCCATCCCTGCCTTAGCTGTTGCGAGCATTGCGTGAAACTCACCAATGCTCTTGTTCTATCCATTCATATTGTAATTCATTATGAATGTCTCAAACTTTTAGTTAGGCCATTAAGGATCAAATCCTTGGTCAACTCCTTTGAGACAGGACAGCTAAGCCTCTCGAGGCGGCCTTAACATCGTCGGGGTCGGGTTGGTTAGGAATAGGATCGTCAAGGACATTTGCCTTTGCTCTTGCTTGAGAACAATTCTCAAGTTTCGAGGACCAGTCCATAAGGTTATTATGGTAGAGACGATCCCTATCTAAAATAGTTCTCAGTGATAGGGTATGGACGGTCGGGGTGGTGGTAGCATTATTGTTTGCGGTCATTCTACAAATTTTTCAAAGTTCTTTTTAGTATTTTTGAAAAGTTTCATTTTAATTATTAATACCCTTTATGTCTCATAGACAATTAATAATTAAAATCTAGAATCCAACGTTACATTCAAATATGGTTAGGTGACCTTTATCCCATTATTCAAATTAACAAGGTAGTCAATTTTGACAATTGCAACCTTTGCAACTTCTAACGGTATGGGATCGACTTTAAACAGCATATGCAAAGTCGGCATGTTAATCCCATCAACACCATTTGGAAACCATATTTAGGTGATCCATTCAACATGGTTTGCAAATCAAGTTACCCTACTTGCACACACATATGAGCTTACCAACACAAGTGGTTAGGTGACCTTTATCCCACCAATGTGGTATTCCCACCTTAAGTCATAAGTTCCCTCAAAATGGTTAGGTGACCTTTATCCCATTAAGAGTTTCCAAATGACTTAAGTGTTGTGCAAAAGGACGGTGTTAAACTTGTTTGAAAAGGGATTTTAGTTTTCATTGATTCTAGTTTGAAAACTCTATTTACCTTGTATTTGCATGCTTTCAAATGCAAGGTATCCTATGGTTCACTTTTAATAAAACCTCTTTTATTAAATCATTAATCCTTTTAATAACCTTTTATTAATCACTTAATGATTAGGAACCATAAATTTCAGCTTGTTAAGTTTGTTAATTAGTTTGTTATGCACATCCAAATGTCAAATAACAATCATACAACAAACAACCAAACAAGCACAATCATACAAACATATGTGCATAACTATAGCCACTAAGTTGACTACACTTGTTTGCCATCACAAGTGTTGTCATAAGGTCTTTCCTAAGGGTTGAACACAATCACAAATGATGAAGTCTCCAAAGACTCCCACTTGAACTTGCATCCAAATGCTTCAAGTCCATCCTTTGTCTCTTCCTTTTGTGCTTCCTTCCCGAGCATCTTCTTTTACAAAGTATATATATCCTAATACATATTTTCTAGTAAAAGAAAAAAAATACTCCTAATCTATTTATTACATTGCCAAATGAATAAACAAATTACAACCCAAATAGAAACATCAAAAGGAATTATTACAACCCAAATAGAAAGAATACAACCAACATGACAATTCCACAATCAACCAAATCCAAAACATACATGGTCAAGGCTATGTTATGCACTAAAACATGTATCCATATACATCATTTCAAGAACTAAATGAACCCCATTTGACCCTAAATTTTCAGCCAACACAAACTAAGAATTTAGGGTCTTTTGTCCAAACAAAACCAATCAACCAAATTGATATCTTTCCTTTCAAGATCCAATCATAAGCATGCATGATTACAATCTTGAAAGGTTGGGGTATCATCAAATCATCACAAAACAGCCCTAATAAGGTTGTTAAAGCCTCATAAAACCAATTTTACAAGAACACATGAAACTAGTCATCCACATATCCGGCTCTAGATGCCATTGTTGGGTTTGTTGGACCTAAACAATGTTGTTTAACCATTTTAAACTTGAAAACGCAGCGGATTAACATCAAACAAATATCATTTGAAATCTGAAAAATTTGTTCATTGCATGTCTACAACAAACCCAAGAATACAAGGATCTTATATATGTGTTTGAACTAGTTATGACCAATATATAACAACCCAAACAAGTGATACATACTACCTTCCAAAAGCTGCTGAAAATCGAGTTGTAGATGAAAAGAATGATGTTCTTGAGCAGCCAAAACACCAAGAGAAGGTGTTCTCAAGTGTTCATACCCACAAGCATTAAGCATACACCATTCTTGTTAGGATTTGAGCACCATAAACGAGTCATGAAGGCTGCTGGAATTTTGTTTCAGCCGTGAACTCCCTTGTTCCAGCCGTGAACATCCAACAAAGATGTTAAACCCTTTGTTCCAGCCATAAGATCCTTCAAAATCGAGTCATCAAGGCTGCTGGAACCTTGTTCCAGCCGTAAGTTCCTTTGTTCCAGCCGTGAACATCCAACAAGGATGTTAAATCTTCATTCCAGCCATAAGATCCTTCTTCCAAAAGAAAGATTTATGTTTTGTGACTCTTTTGCATGTGAGAAATTGAGAGAGTGATCTGAAAATGGAGTGTATGTGTGTGTTCTTGTGAGATCCATATCTCTAAAACACTTGAGAGAAAAGAAAACAAAATGAAAGGGGGAAGACCAAGGGGGCGGCCGAACCCTTGGTTCTCTTAGGGTTTTCCCCTAAAAACTTTGTTTTATAAAAAATGTTACAAGAGTTTAAATATTATACATAATTAACCTTTTAATTATATATAATATACACACACATTTATTATTTGATGTTGCTTACTAATTTAAACAACATAACAAATAATATCCATGAACAAAATATCCTTATAATTTGTTCTTTCTCACATACAATTTATTTAGAAAACCCATTTTCTAAATTGGTGCAATTATTTAATTGCATGATCACATCATCAATTAATATTAATTGGTGTTTGCTAAGCTTGTTATTGGGTGTGACCCGACTTGGATCACAACGTACTAACCACATCAATGTTCTATGTGTCTTGGGCATATAGAATCCAACACATTCATCATACGTTCTTATCATTCATATTCTTTCATCATTACCTCTTTTCTTTCCATCAAACCATAAACCTTACCCTTTTATTTCGTGGTACTGGACCTAGGTCTATCATACACTTCTATAACGGTGCACCGCACCTCTGGCCACAAAACCTAAGGTAAGGTTTAGGTGTACCATTGCCATGTGCAATACCCTTCTGTTCCTGGTATTGGACCTAGGCCTACTATAGACCTTCTATAACGGTGCACCGTACCTCTGGCCACAGTACCTAAGGTATGCAGCAATAGTTCTATACAAATCGTCAATCACAGTGTCAAGCTTTACCCTCTTCGTGGCACACAACCACGATTACTGAGGTCGAATGACAAGGATCCTCTTTCGAGTCTGTTGCGACGACAGGGTTGCTCACGTCATACATTTTCTTGCAAGGCTTTCTTATTCTTATTCATTACTAATGCATGCATTCATTCATCATGTTCCTCTTTCATTATCTTCCACTTTACGTTACATATACTTTCGTTTCAGTCATCAACGTAACACGTAAAGCCATGGAAATGATAAACATATATTATAATAAGGAGCATCATCATACACAGATGGCATCATCATACAGGGCATCATCATACAGACATAACATACATCATGCATAAACATGCAACATCATCATGCCCAATCTACCCTCTAAGACCTCAATGGTCATCTTACATGTACGTATGGGAGCTTCCACGTCAAAACTTACATCTGCACTTTCCCCCGAAAGTCAGAACTTAACTTCGCTTTTCCTCGAGTACACCAGCCCTATTTGGGCGTATGGGCACCCTTCAGTCGCATGGCCTCCAGGCGACTGAACATCATGCGAATGGACCCATGCAAGAACATCAATACGGATATGAACACCCCAGTCGTGCAACGGGGACCTCATGCGGATAGACACACTATGCGGATGAGCACTTACGCGAATAGGCTCTCATGCGGATGGACTCAATGCGAATGGGTACTATGCGAATGGGACCTCATTCGCATGACTCCCATGCGACTGGACCCCCCAGTCATGCGACTGAACCTCATTCGTGCGAATGAAACTCCAATCGCACTTCAATCGGCCATATGGCCTCCAGTCGGTCGCCTAGCCCTAGCTGATGCAGAATGCAGTTCATCCCGAACCCAATCTACCATTTTCGACCTCCAAGCTCATACAAACCCATTCTAAGCCTAAATCAACCATCCTAAACCTTAGGAATGCATACCACAACACCATTCAAGCACACACAAACCAGAAAACAAACTCCAAACGCACAACACGCAAAACACATACACAAGCCAGAAACAAACTCCAAACGCACCACACGCAAACACATACAAATGGGTCAAACACACCACACATAAAACAGGTTTAGATGTGTTCAAGCCACAAAACTCTTCAAAAACATGTAAAAGAGGGGTCCTAGAACTCACACAACAACACCAAGAAAGAAGTAGAGCTTCGATTAGACTCGCTACCGATGATTTTACACACTTGAACCCACCGAACCAAGCCTTTTCTCTTCTCTTCTCCCTTTCTCTCTTCTTTCTCTCTATGCTGATGTTTTGTGAGTGTGGGGAGAGGGTAAGGGCTGCCCTCTCCCTTCAAATATCTCCACTTACCCATCTTTCTAGCGTTGCAAGTTTGGTTCCCGACTTTGGACTTTATTCTTTTTTTTCTTCTTTCGTCGGCTTCAAAGAAATATCCGGGCGTTACAAGTCCACCCCCCTTATATAGGTTTCGTCCCCAAAACTTTGTATTCCTCGAACAAAACGTGGGTAATGATGTCTCATTTCTTCCTCAGTCTCCCACGTTGACTCGGATCCCTTCCTATGCTTCCACTGTACACGCACAAGAGGAACCACTTTATTTCTCAACCTCTTCTCCTTTCGATCGATGAGTGCCACTAGTTGCTCCACATAATTGAGTCGTTCGTCTACTTCAATATCCTCTAGTGGAACAATCATATCTTCATCTGCCAAGGACTCCTTAGATGAGATACGTGGAATGTCGGGTGAATTCCACTTAACTCATCTGGTAACTCCAAATTATAGGCCACCTCTCCTACTCGAGCAACGATTCAGAAAGGGCTATGTACCACGGGCTCAACTTACCCCGCTTTCGGAAACGAATGATACCTTCCAAGGTGAGACCTCAACATAAACCCGGTCACCCACCTGGAACTCAATTGGTCTGAGCGTTTATCAGCATACGACTTCTGTCTATCTTTGGCTGCCTTCATAAAGGCTTTGATCCTTTCAAGCTTTTTAGTCATAGCCTCGACACCTCGATGCTCCCTAACTCTTTATGACCAATATCACCCACAAAACGGGTGTTCTGCATCTCCTACCATAAAGCATCTCATAAGTGGCATACCAATGCGGCATAATAGGTTGTTGTATGAGAACTCAGCTAACGGTAAGTGGGTCATCCCAACTTCCCCTAAAATCAATAACACATGCCCGAAGCATATACCTATAATGTCTGAATGGTCCTTTCTGACTGACCATCAGTCTGGGGATGATAAACGTGCTAATGTGTAACCTCGTCCCCATCGCATCGTGGAATTTCATCCAAAATTGGATGTGAACCGGGTGTCACGATCAGACACAATAGACACTGGCACACCATGACGAGTTACAATTTCTTTGATGAACAGATCAGCCAACCTCTCAGATGAATATGTCTCGTGAATCGGTAGGAAGAGTGAGCACTCTTCGTCAAAACGGTCCAATCACATATAGCATCATACCCTTTCGGATTACGCGGCAGCTTCGTAATGAAATCCATGGTGATGTGCTCCCACTTCCATTCTGATACCAAGGTTGGATCTTCCTATACGACTTTTGATGCTCGGCCTTCACTTGCAAGCAAGTAAGGCATTTACTCACATACTCCACCACGTCACGCTTCATACCCAGCCACCAGTAATCTTTTCGTGTCTTGGACATCTTGTAGCACGGGACGAATAGAGTATCGAGTCTTATGAGCTTCATCCATAATCTTCACTCGTAGATTCCCAAGACCAGGAATCAACATTCGTCCAAACCGGGTTATAACACCAATGTGTTTTCACCCAACTCCAAGACCAGACCTCTAATTCTTTCAGAGTTAAGATGATCTTCCTTTAATACTCATCTTGAAACTCTTTGACTTGCTTCATCACGTCAGAGGTCATAACCAGCTGGTACGCCTTCACCTGAATCTGCTCGGGTCTTTCCTTTCAGCTAAGGCCTTCCGCCACCACGTTGGCTTTACCCGGATGATAATGGATCTCACAATCATAATCTTTTATGAGCTCTAACCATCTCCTCTACCTCATGTTCAAGTATATTTCTACTTGAAGAAATACTTCAAGCTCTGTGGTCAGTGAAAATGGTGCACTTCATCCCGTAAAGATAGTGCCTCCAAATCTTTAGTGCAAAGACCACGGCTGCTAGCTCCAAGTCATGAGTAGGATAGTTAACTTCATGAACTTCAACTGTCAGGATGCATAGGCTATAACCTTCCCTCTCTGCATTAACCGCACCCCAATCCCAGTAGGAAGCATCTGAATAAACCACCAGATCTTCACTTCCATCGGGTAATGACAATACAGGAGCTTGAGTCAACCTCATCAATTCCTCAATGCCTTCTCCTGAGCTTGACCCCACAGAAACTTACATTTTCCGGGTCAACTTGGTTAGTAGAGAAGCGATCTTAGAGAACTCTTGAATAAACCTTCGTAGTAGCCCGCCAAACCTAAGAAACTGCGAATCTCGGATGGCGTCCTTGGAGACTTCCATTACATCCACCGCTTCACCTTTTCCGGATCCACCATCATCATCCCCTTCGGATACCACCCGCGTGAACCAGAATTGAACCTCGCGCAAACCAGAACGCGCACTTGGGGAACTTAGCAAAACTTCTCCTTTCTCAATGTCTCTAACACCTCCGGAACGTGACCGGCGTGCTCGATCTCGCTCTTCAAAAAATTAGGATATCATCAATAAACACAATCACTGATTTATCCAACATCGGCCGACACACTCGATTCATCTAGTCCATAAAAGCAGCTGGCGCATTGGTCAAACCAAAAAACATGACAAGAAACTCGTAGTGACAGTAGCACGTGCGAAAAGCTGTGTTT
Source organism: Flaveria linearis (assembly GCA_024085815.1). Classification (NCBI taxonomy): domain Eukaryota; kingdom Viridiplantae; phylum Streptophyta; class Magnoliopsida; order Asterales; family Asteraceae; genus Flaveria; species Flaveria linearis. Next base: position 45,594,249 of record CM044014.1, on the reverse strand, counting down.
GGAATATCCTGCCCTTTCACCTTTAGCTGATGGTAGCCGATCAAAGGTCGATCCTTGAAAACCAACGGCAACTTGAAGCTGGTCGAAAAATCATCTATCTCGGTAACGGGTACGATTCTTCACCGTCAACTTGTTCAGCTCACGGTAGTCTATACACATCCTCATACTACTATCTTCTTTTTTACAAATAAGACCAAAGCACCCAAGGAGAGATACTCGGTCTATGAACCCCTTATCAAGCAGCTCTTTCAAAATACTCCATCAACTCTTTCATCTCCGTGGGAGCCCAACGATACAGTGCCTTGGCAAAGGGTTGGGCACCCGGGTATCAGATCAATCTGAAACTCGATCTCTCGTTTAGGTGGCACTCCTGGCAAGTCTTCGGGAAACACATCGGGAAAAGTCAACACAACCGGTATATCAGACAGTTGTGGTGTTGGCGTATCCCATCCTTTACATAGGCCAAGTAAGCACTACATCCACGCCTCATGCACTTTCCCGCCCCTGCCATTGAGACTACTTTCGGATCGTCGTGACCCGATCCCCATACACAGTTACCGAAACCTCCCGTCAGGCGCTATCAACGAATCATCTTCTTGCGACACACAATATTCGCCTCGAAGTCTGCCAACCAATCCATCCCAGAAACAAAATCGAAACCACCTAGGATCATCACAAACGGTCTAACAGGAAACTTATGACCTTCTAATTCCACATCGCATTTTTCT